>CM046366.1:12639458-12674110 GCA_025413025.1 Ficus hispida | reverse complement strand
TCTTGAATTTTAAGACCATACTAGAGTGGCAATTTTACAACACTGCAGGATTTCTCCTGTTTTAATGTAAGGGTTAATTTTATTTTTGGTTCCTAAATTAAATGTCAAATCCCATTTTAATCCATGAATTTTAAAATGTCTTAGAACCAATTCTCTAATTATTATTTGTCTCATTATAGTCCTTTCCTCTTAAAAATTGTCAAAAACTAAAAATTTTGTCATTATAACATTAGAGTACAAGCGTTTTTGAGAATTTAGAATTTCTAATAGTTAAATCCAAAACATAGAAATGATATTTAAGGTCTAGTTTTTACTAATTTTTTTTGGAGGGAAATTAAGACTATTATAAGACAAATTGATAGTTTGATGAATGATTCTGAGACGTTTTGAACTCCGGAGATTAGAATAAGATCGGACTCATAGTTCAGGGGCTAAAAATAAAATCAATCCTTAAAGTAATTAGTTTAAGTAGCTTGTCTATTCCATGAAAGAAAACACACACGGCATGTGTTTTTAATAAATTTTTTATCACTTTTTTTCCCCCCCTAAATTTCGCATGTATAATAACACATACAATCCATAAATAACCAAATATTATAATTATAGCTCGATTCGAATCCACAACCCCCACCTATACATAATCCTCCTTCCCCATCCAGGTACATAAAAAGACACCTGATGATCTTTTTATTCATATTGGATAATATATTTTTATAACTTTTCACAGTTAAAAAAAAATGTCATCTCTTTTTAAACCAAGATCACATCGAAAATTTATTGTAATTTAGTAGAAGTCAACATGATAAAAATTTAAAACATCAAAATTGTCACGATTTGGTAAAAAGCAGACGTCTGAGATTCCTAGGTAACTAGAAAAAGAAAATAATCTACTCCTTGTATGCACATCTGAGCACCTTTCTCTGGTGGGTACACCAAAACCTAACCAAAATGACGATTTACTTTGCTTGCATGACCAAAGGTAAAAGACTCTAGATTTTAATGGAAACTTAACTGCTACACCAATTAAGCGTGATTAAATATAATTAAATGTGGGGTTAAGTATGAAGTACACGTCAAATTTGCAAAACCTAACTCATTTAATACCACCAAGGGGCGCATATGAGATGATAAGATTGATAATTTTTTTATATAACACTAGTAAAAATTGTGGATTACACGACGGTTAGACAACCATCGTATAATAATCCAGCATCATGGAAGATACCACGATGGTTCCATAACTGTTGCGGTATCTCAATATTACACGACGATTCACACCGTCATTGAATCAAGAAATACAGTAATAAACGCCGCAAATTGAGAACTTTACACGACGGTTTTCCTCCAAAACCGTCGTGTAATATAGTGATTACACAACGGTTTCGGCTCAAAACTGTCTTGTAATCACTACATTTCCCGACGGTTTTGACCCGAAACTATCGTGTAATGTATGCCATTACACGACGGCTTTAGCTCAAAACCGTCGTGTAATTGAGCTTGAATTTAAAAAAAAATTGGCTTTTTTTTTGGCGATGGCACACATTACACGACGGTTTCGGAGCAAAGCTTGAGTTGTCTAGAGGGTTGAAGAAGAAAATGATGATAAATGAAGAGGAAAGTGTATTTATGTAATGGGTTTTCGTACGAATTCGAAAGCATGAAATTTGAAAATTTTGAAAATTTTCGGAGGATTACACAACGGTTTTGCTCAAAACCGCCGTGTAATCCTTTTTTTTTTCAAATTTTGAAAATTTTCAAAGATTACACGACGGTTATAAATAACCGTCGTGTAATTCGAGATTACACGATGGTTTTGCTCATCACCGTCGTGTAATCCTTTTTTTTCAAAATTTTGAAAATTTTTGAAGATTACACGACGGTGATTATATGACGGTTTTAAATAACCGTTGTGTAATCCTTTTTTTTAATTTGAAAATTTTGAAATTTTTAGGAGGATTACACAATGTTTTTCTATAACCGTCGTGTAATACATTACGGTTTTGCTCAAAACCGTCGGGTTATCCTTTTTTTGAAAATTTGAAAATTTTTGAAGGATTACACGACGATTAGACAAACAGTCGTGTAATCCTCGGATTACACTACTGTTTTCTATAACCGTCATGTAATCTTTTTTTTTTAAATGCTGTCGGATTACACGATGGATCCAAGAAAACTGTCGTGTAATCTGGCGGATTACACGACGGTTTGACTAAACCATCATGTAATCCTTTGTTTACACGACGGTTTTGTCAAACCGTCGTGTAATCCTGTTTAAGATGACGGGTTCACAAAAATCGTCGTGTATTTTCCGTCATGTAAGCCAATTTTTATAGTAGTGTAAGCTTTTAAATTTGATGTCCCATTATAATGGTCGAGATATATATTAGATTTGTAGATATATTCTACATCATCTATTTATAATTGTCTGAATATACTACCTTCTATACTTATAAATTTTTTTAAGCTAAAAAAAATAGAACTCATCCAACAACCTATTACCGTCTTGTCAAGCGGAATCCTTCAAGTGAGATGCTCCCTCAAATTTAACTTTCTTCTAAACAACTTATAACAGTCAGTTTACTTATAACTTTTTATAAAATTTATGTGTAATATGATACTAACTGTCACTAATTTATTAGGTTGCACATAATATTATAGAACATTAAAAGTAAGTTGACTGTTTCTTACCTGTTGTCTAAAAGTAATTAATTACAGTAAAGGGATCAGATGGTGGAAAAACCTCTACATATATATATTTGTATATATATATATATATATGTATATATAAACAGACATATGCTTCATTGATGCCTTAACTTGTACTGGTAGCTTTTTGAGGATGGGTATTCAGATGTAACTAACCAACTAATTAAGAAAACATGTCATTAACAAAATAAATAAATAATTAAAACTCATATCATCTAGTTGGATAAACAAAAAAATAATTTATGATTCATTTAGTAAATGAGTTGAGTTTAAAAATTTTAAATTTAAATTAAAATTTTTTATTAAATTTTTATAAAAAATAAAAAAAATTTTAAAAATTGATAAAAATTAAAATAAAAAAATATATTTTAATTTAAGATAAGATGTTTTATCAAATAAAATATAAGAGCCGATATCCAAATTGCCAGAGCAGAGAAATTTGACCCAGTCAAATCTCTAACACAAACGTTGACTGGGAGCAAAAGTTCAGACACGAGTCATAAACCAAGTATGCCACGTGTACAAGTATGCCACGTGTAAAGTTCAGTGGTTCAGAGCCAGCAGACCATGTAGCAAATGGTGAGCCAGCGACGTACATGTCAATGTCGGCGAGTGGGGCCCTGGCAGAGCCGCAAAGCAGAGTACATTCGTTGGATTAATTTCAATTTTGATTTTAATAAATTAGGATAAAATTAAAGCAATGGTTGTGATGTCTACTTTTGTTGCTGTTGTTGAATCTTAGCCGTTAGATTTGCAGAATCCAAAACCACGACCTTACTTTTTATTCTTTATTGTTTATTTATTTATTTATTTTTTACTAGCTCTAGACTCTAGCTCGATTAGTAACAGAATCTAAATTGAGTTGACAAGGTGTAACAGAAGGTGATTATTAGGTAGCCAAGGCTTGTGATTAGAGCCCAACATATGTATGTTTCATCCCTATCTTATAAATCCCTGTCTTGTTTTTTATTTTTTATTTTTTTTTTCTGAAAAAATAAATGTTATGGCTTTATTTTTGTTCGTACGACATTTTATAAAATTATCTAACGCGTGTATGGTTTTAAGCTCATCTTCTCTTTACCTGTTTATTATATAAAAAATTACGAACGTGGCACTTTTGATCTCATCACGTGAAACATTCAATATATTTAGGCTCTATTTATGATGAAGTTTGAAAACGGTATTTTAGAGGTTAAAAATTATTTGAGTTATAAAAATATATGTTTGTTAAAAATGAACTGTTTCGAGTGAAAAAATATAAAAAATTTAAATATATTTAGAAAACAAAACTAACAATATGGATCTTGTTTTGTTTTTCTCGAAAATCTAAGTAATTTATAAAGAAAAATCATCTCATTTCAATTTAAAATAATAAAGTTATTGACTTTTAAAATTTGAGTTTTTTAAAAAATATTTGGAAAAGTAAATAGTAAAATTAAAGAAACATGACAAAAAAAATGTTTGGAAACATGTTTTTAAATATGACCCCAAACATAGCCTTATTATCACGGGGTGTTTTTTTTTCTTTAATTTTTTAATTTCTTCATCTTTTTTAAAGCAATTATTTTCACAAAAAAAATATGAAAAAAATTATGTAAATAACCATCTTTTTTATCTATTAACTAACTGAACATAAATTATCTCATTTTGACTAACAAGACACAAATTTTAGTTTAATTGTATGTCATATTGATCTAATATTACTTTTGTATTGTATTAGTGTAATGGTTTTTAAATTTGTATCATACTTTTACCAATAAATATACTTATTATCACGGGGTGTTTTTTTTAAAACTTTATTTTGTTTGCCTTGTTTTTAATTTCTTCGTCTTTACTAGAGCAATTCTTTTCAAATATATCAATGTTTAAACTTTTTTTTTTGACAACCCTCTTAACTAATAATTTAGACAATAAATTATTTTACACGTGCGAAATACATGTTCCAATTAATATCATATAAAATGAGTTTTTGCACAATCAGTTTAAGTACGGTATTATTATTGGACTATAATTTCAATGTGATTTTGGAGTTACCTTAACATATATAATCACAATTATAATCGAACACACACTCTTTGGAACTTAAACCAACGCCTAGCTTTGGTTAGAGACGGTGCCAGCCTTTGATTGGCGGTTTTTTTCTTATTATTATTATTATTTTTTTATAATCCTTTTTGTTGGCTTTTGTCTTGCAAACAAATCACCTTTTTTTTTTTTTTGGGTGAATACAAACAAATCATATTGGTAATGCTAAAAGACGTTGAATTACTTATAAGTAGAATGAGAACAATTACTATCAAAACTCAAAAGAGACATAAGTTCTCATGTTTGGGATCCTGTAATGCCAATGGAACCGACAAAATCTTTGATGCCATCTTTTTTGAGTTCTTAAAAAAAAAAAAACCAAACCAAACAAAACCAAACCATCTGATAGAATAAAAATCACTTAAATAACGTGATTTGAGGTATAGATTAGTGATAAATTTGTATCCGATTTTATCAAAAGATGAATTTAAAAAAAATATATACTAAAGTTTTACCATGCACTTTCGAACTTATATATGAATAACGGGACAAAAAACATAAACATGCACTCAATGAATGGGCCAACCTGCTAAGCATCCTTAAATATTCTTTCATCTATTCTCATCCCACATAAAAGATTTGGGAATCTGGATTTTTAAGAGAAAAAATCGAAAAAAATAGGAGCTTTAATGGTTATAATTATATTGTCATGAAATTCATATCCTAATTATGTTCAAAATTTTATTATTAACAAAAAGAGATATGCAGATTAACTAAAATACTTAGACAATTTTAATGATGTCTCATTTTAAAAAACTAACAATTTTAATTCAACAAATTTAAGAAGATATATATATTTTTGTTTTATTATAAGATTCTTTAAAATAAAATAACTAAAATTTTAAAATGGGAAATGAAAAACATACTTAATCAAGTAAGATACCATCATAGTTATAAGATTTGATACTTTTTGACAAGACTAAAAATTAAATATTTAAAAATATGCAATATCCATGAAATTATTCACCTTAAAATCCTAAATTAAAAAAAAAACTGTCTAAAGTTCTCATTTTATTTAAAGCTAAATTTTTTATGCTAGCACATTTTACTTGACACTATCAGTTGGAAATGATGTTTTATTTATTGAATTAAAATTTCAATAACTTGATCTATAATTAAAATAGTTTTGCATCACACGTCATTAATTTTTAAAATGAATATTTATATGTTATACTATTAAAAAAATTTAGTTAATAGTTAAAAATTAATATAGACTAAATATTTATATTTATACTATTAAAAAAATTTAGTTAATAGTTAAAAATTAATATAGACTAAGCTAGTTTCTTTATTGCCAGTTCAAACTAAAATTTATTATTCATTTTCAATAAAAAAATTTAAGTAATTTTTAAAAAATTAGGTAATTAAGATTTAACATCCGTTAAGATCGTTAATTAGAGTTAAAATTTTTAAGTTAAAATTAATTAATTTTTTTAAAAATTAGTTATATTTTTTAATAAAATATAAAAATGTAATAAAAAATATAATTAAATTAGAATTAAATTAATATATCAAATTATATAAATAAACTGAAGGAAAAGAGATTTTCACTGTTTATTTAACAGTAATGAACAGTAAACTTTGCTTTTTTTTTTTTTTCCTCTCTCTTTCTTTTCACCGGTTTAGCTACAGTACCGTACAGTCCCGCACAGTAATTGTTGTTACAGTGCTTTTTGCTACAGTAATGCACAGTAGCTGATTTTTCTACTGTAAAATTCTGATCCCTATCCTATGTGCTGAATTTGGCTGATCTATAGTGGAATGATAGTTTTGTTCCCACATATTTTACTATTTTGTGTATAGTATAAAGTCTTTTTTGCCCCTCTGATTTAGTTATTTTTCTTTCATCTCTACAGTGAGTTGAACTTTTTACCCATATTATGCAGAAATTACCGGCTGCCCACACAGTACAATTACCGTTTTATACTATTTTTTAGTTACTTTTTTTTTTTCTATAGTGTGTTACCGGTTTACCCCTATTTAATGTTTGTTTTTTTTCTTAATATTGTTTTTGCCATTATTTTTGGACGCTAAATTTTAGACATTAGATTCCGATCTATTGTTGTATTGTGTTTTTGCTCACGTTGCCTTTTTTTTTTTTTTTTTTTTTTCATTTTTAAACGATTTTTTACTTTAAATTTTTTATTTTTATTTCGGATTTTATTTTTTATGGGTTTTTTTTTTGTGTCTTTTTTTTTTTTTGTTTCTTTTGTTCTATTTTTTAAAGACCCCTTTTTTTTTTTAAGGATTCAGCATGCAATTTTTTTTTTGTGTTTCTTTTTTGTTTGTTTTGTTTTATATTTTAAAAATCTTTTTTTTATTACGTTTTTGCATGTATATAACCAGAATTCTTTTTTGGGTTTTTTTTTTAAAACAGTAAAAAATGGAAAAATGGGATATATATTTTATTTTGTTATAATTTTTTTTGTTAGGATTAGTTTTTTCCAGTTCTTTTGAGTCTAAAGATTTTTGTTCTTTTTTTTTTTCTGCTTTATTTTTGTCTTTAAATGAGTATGACTACATAAGAATTTTTTATTTTTTGTTTTTGTTTTTGTTTTTATTATTATTAGTACTATTCTCATTTTGATTTTACATCTTCACTATTGGGAGAGATTTTGGCAAGAATTATACTTATTATAATTATAATATTTATCTTAACCAACTTCTTTTATTATATATGTAACGCCCCGGCCGTTTACGTAGGCCCAACTACGTAAACGTGAGCTGTTACTTTACTTATTTAACTTACTTTTTAGTTTTTAATACTTGAACTTTCAGAAAATATCAAAATAAATTTTTTTTTCTTCGTAACTTAATTAAACTTATCCATATGGGTAAACTTTACTATGTCTACCCATTACTTGTTAACCCGATTAAAAGGCCACACATAACCTTTTAAACCGAACTTTTGAAATATCTCATACGTAACATGGTACATAATACTTAATTATACATGTACTAGTTCATAATTTAAAAAGTTTTGCGTAAAAATCTGCGTAGTGATATTCCACACCGCCCTTCACTTGCCGCATCGTCTCTATAGCCCACCAAATAAAGCTGCAGGTATCTTACATACAGTATGAAATAAACTTATAAGCTTTCGCCCAGCAAGTACAAACATAATCTCACAAAAACATAACAAATATCGTGCATTTATGCATGAACCAATTATGATCAATTACGGATCTTTTTTATCAATTATGAACTGGAACTTATTATCTTGCTTAACATTTGGACCCATTGTGTACGTACCAAATGCACGCAATCCACAGAAAGTTAGGGTTTACAAGGTCCCTAACAATTCTGAGAATCATATAAGCCTTCATGATCTGGCGGAAGGTCTTACTATCTTGAAACATGTATAATCCTCCACGATATGGACGGAGGTTAGTACGACACTTTACTTATCTTGGTTTAGTCTTAGTCTTGTTACTTTTTCAAGACTAAGATTCTTTACTTGTGATCTTATTAATCATCATGTATATGACACATAGATATAGTATGACATAAAAATCACTAACATATAATGACTTGTGGCATATTAATAAAGCATGGCTTTATCATAAAACGTGGCATTATCTTAAAACATGGCATCATCACAAAACATGGCATGTACATAAACATGACACATCATGGTATACATGTAAACAAGTCATGCTTGAAAATAGTTTACTATTTTTCATACTATAGGTGAGGTTTGTACTTACCTGATGTTCTACGCTCTTGGTCTAATGTTCCAACAAGGCACATCAACAGGTTTAATTCCTGTTTTCACAAAAGATGTAAGATAAGAATCATCTTATCTTACCATAAATCATTACATTCAATGCTGGTATCCTTACCTAGTATTTATCAGTAAACCTAGTTACATGTCTCCCACATACTACAATGATATCTGATTCGGTTACTAAATGTAACCCTAGGGCACATGACATAATTACAACCAAAAAATATCTTGTTTGATTATTTAATGAAGTCTTAGGTTCAAGGCTCAATCATACGTGAATAGTAATTAGCATCTTATTAGATTACTATTAGTAACCCTGGATATAAGCCCAATCATATCTAGATCTTAGACACACACCTCATTAAGTTACTAAGGCCTAATTACTTTTAAAGTAATACCCTTATTAGGTTACCATTGGTAACCATGGGTTTTAGGCCCAACTCAATAGCTTGGGTATCTCATGTGGTTACTATAAGTAACCTAAATTATTTGGCTTATTAAAAGTTGGTAACCTTCTCGGTTACTATTTGTCCTATAGTTGTTTACTATAGGAGTTGGCTTATTTTATTTATTTCATTATTTGTTTGATAAATTTTAACCCCTTTTTATAAACTGCTTAAGGTCCAATTACTTTTAAAGTAATACCCTTATTAGGTTACCATTGGTAACCATGGGTTTTAGGCCCAACTCAATAGCTTGGGTATCTCATGTGGTTACTATAGGTAACCTAAATTATTTGGCCTATTAAAAGTTGGTAACCTTCTCGGTTACTATTTGTCATATAGTTGTTTATCATAGGACTTGGCTTATTTTATTTATTTCATTCTTTATTTGATAAATTTTAACCCCTTTTTATAAACTATTTAAAACAGTCCCATAAACTTTGGTTATCAGTACATGTGCAGGAATTTCCTGCTTATGCATTGTTTTTTTTTTTTTAAACCCTGTACAGAAATTTCCTGTACCATGTACAGTTTTTGGAAATCTATTTTTACTTTAAAATATGTTTAGAATTTGAAAAAATTTTCTTCATAAAAACTATAGATCTCGAAAAACCTTACAACTTTCGTTCTTTATGAAAAACTCAGTTTTTCCTCTAACCTACTCTTTTTCCTTATTAAACCTGCCTAGCCATGCATACTAGGTCTGGACAGACCAGGCTCGGATTTTAGTAAAAAAGATGCTTTTGGTATCTTATTTTTAAAAACCGTCTATGCAGCACCTTAGGAGTTTCCATTTTCTATAGCTTTGTAGTTTTGAGTTTTCCCAAATTCGACCTCTAAGAGCCTCAAAATCACATTTCCACAAAGCTTCCCAGTTTTGATCCGAAACTAGCAGTTTCCATTTTAGTTAGTTCTTATATAAAATTATGCACACACTACTTCGAACGGTTAAAACCGTGAGCCTACAACAAGCATGCAGCGCGTTACGTAATATTTTTATTATCATGTATTCATTTTTCATTCATATAATCCTTCATGCAAACCCATATGGTGAATTTTCACCAAACTAGGGTTTTAGGGTTTTCTTAAACCCTACATGCAACTTACATTACCAATCCAATTTTCATCCATGCAACATCATTCTTGAGTATGTGGGGATAAAATCATCCATCCATTACAAGTATCTAATATGCATCCATCCATCCATTACAAGTATCTAATATGCATTAATATATACCACATGATATCTAACAAATAAAATCATAGCCATGCACCAAAATATAATTAGAGATCATTCAACCATAATCAAGCACAAATTAAATAAATCTAAGCTATTGTATGCAAAATAAAAGTGAGCTTATGCTCTTACATATCAACATGAAATACACATAAATTTTTAAATCAAAACTTAATTGAGTGGCTTAGGGATTTTAGGAGGATTACCTTAACACCTTAAAGTTGGATCTAGACTTTGGATCCAAAAATTTTCCTCCTTGCTTCCCTCTACAAAATCTGACCTTCTCAATTTTTTTTTTCTCTATTTGGTTTCAGGTTCTAAGGGGGAAAAGAGGATGAGGTGAAAATGAGCCAGAGTTTTGGGGTGAAATCAAATAAAATGATCTAACATCCCCCCCTCCGTCATCACCTATTTATAGGTGAAAAATAATTAAATTTCTAGAATTATGTTTATTCCACAAATTGCACATCTAACCTTAAAAATAAAATATTTACTCATTACCCCCAATGGGGTGGCCGGCCATGATGAAGGCCTTGGAGGCCAAGTAATCCTCCATAGTTATCACTTAATTAACCAATCAAAAACTTCCACACAATTTCTTCCAATTGTTCACAATTATTTTTATTTCAAAAATTCCCTTTGAATTTACATATTTGCCCTTATATTTTCCATCTCATATCCTAGGATGGCCGGCCATAGTAGTTTCTTGGAATCCAAGAAATTTTTCATACCTATCTCTAGTAGTTTCTTCACTACTACAAAATGTAGATTCCACGACGGTTTTTAACCATCGTGGTAACATTTCTACGACGGTTTTCTAACCGTCGTGGAATCCACAGTCGTGGAATCTTTTTAGATTCCACGACGGTTTTTTACCCGTCGTGGTAGGGTCCACAAAAAAAAAAATTTTGTGAATTCATTTCATTTCCCACGGGTGGCAAATCCGGAAAATTTATCTCACAAAATCAACATTTTTTATGGAAAATTCTCAAATCCAAGCCTTACCCAATCAATTTTAAAGCAATCCAAATCACAACGACAATCAATAATCACCGAAAAGACGGATTTTGGACATTTTTCTCCGGAAAATTCCCAAATCAACATTTTGGAAGGAACATTGTGGATTTTTGACATTTTGGACGGAAATTTCACAATCAACAACCACTATCAACAAGATCAACATTTTAGACGAAAAATTCCCAAATCCGTGCCTTACCCAAGCAAGATATATTTCAACTTACCGGATTGTCGAGCGTGGGTACGGGTGGAGTGGTAAAGAATGTAGTGAATGGAGGAATAGTGGCGAGAGGGATAGGGAAAAATGCTCGGAGTTAGATAGAGAGGGAGGAATGGCGGCTAGAGAAAGAGGGAAAAAGGTCGGAGTTAGAGAGAGAAAGAGGAATGACGGCGAGAATGTAGAGAGGGAGCGGAGAGAGATAAATGGAGGGAGGATATGGGCGACTTTGGGTTTGGAGTTAGATGGTATTTTTTTGGGTTTTAATATACGCTCCAAAAAGTTGAACAATTTCAAAAATTTTCAAAATTCCTGCATTCATACCTACCACGACGGTTTTTTGAAAAACCGTCGTGGTAGGATGAAAATTAAAAAAAAAATTTTGAATTTTTTGACCTACCACGAAAAACCGTCGTGGTAGGTCAAAAAATTCAAAAATCTTTTTTTTGAAAAATTCCCTCCTTCGTACCTACCACGACGGTTTTTGTTAACCGTCGTGGTATCTCTAGCTTCCACGACGGTTTTCTGTAACCGTCGTGGAAGCTTCGGCTTCCACGACGGTTTTCAGAAATCCTGTTCCGCTCCGTGTTTTTGCCGCATTTTCCACGATGGTTTTTAAAAAACGGTCGTGAAAGCTCCGTCGTGGAATCTACATTTTGTAGTAGTGCTTGGAGTTCAAGAAATTTTTCATACCTATCTCTAACTTATTTCCTTGTTCCAATATAACCAAGGTAACTAAATTTGTAACCAACCATTGGCCTACCATTGGTTTAGTTGGAGGCTTGGTTAGGAATATCCATAAATTCCATAAATAAAAAATTACATACTTATCTGAAAGTTCATGGAAGAAAATTACTCTTTTTCCTTACTTTTTTAATTGTGGAAGTATACATATATATAGGATAAAAGAGAGCTGCAAATATCTACTCTAGCTACAAATCTAATCTTCATGAATTTAAAATTCAAAATTCAAAACATAAACAACTCCTAAATAATCTCCAAACGTAATCTTCCTATCTTTCCAACACTCCCCCCAAGTTGGTGAGTAGATATCGATCAAACCCAACTTGCTAACAAGAGAATCGAAGGTCGACTTGAACAATCCCTTTGTGAGAATATCCGTTGTTTGCATTGACGTTGGAACAAAAGGCATACAAATGGTTCCTGTTTCAAGCTTCTCCTTTATGAAGTATCGATCAACCTCCACATGCTTGGTTCTATTGTGTTGTACATGGTTATGAGCTATACTTATTGCCGCCTTGTTATCACAATAGAGCTTCATTGGTGTCTTCATAGGCATCTGTAATTCTACTAAAATTCGTTGTAGCCATAATAACTCACAAACACCATTAGCCATTGCCCTATACTCCGCCTCTGCACTACTTCGAGCTACCACATGTTGCTTCTTGCTTCTCCAAGTCACAAGGTTACCCCATACATAAGTATAATATTCGGTTGTGGACCTTCTATCTATAGTAGAACCAGCCCAATCAGCATCAGTATAAACTTCAATCTCTCATTCTAGACCCTTTTCGAAAAACAGGCCCTTTCCCGGACAACTCTTCAAGTACCTTAAAATTCGGTAGGAAGCATCTAGGTGTTCCCTCTTTGGTGCATGCATAAATTGGCTTACCAAGCTAACTACAAATGCTATGTCAAGCCCAGTGTGGGACAAATAAATCAACTTTTCCACTAGCTTTTGGTATCGTGTAGTGTCTACAGGTTCTCCTCCCTTGTCTCCTTTGAACTTCACATTCGGATCTATTGGTGTGTCCACAGGTCTACATCCACTCATCCCGATTTCATTGAAAAGATCTAGAATGTACTTCTTTTGAGTAACAGTAATCCCTTTTTTCGATCTCGCAACCTCCATTCCAAGAAAGTACTTGAGAGCTCCCAAATTTTTGATCTCATACTCCGTGGCCAAATCTCCCTTTAACCGGTCACTTTCTTCCAAGTCATCACCTGTCAAGATGATATCATCCACATACACTATCAGAACCGTTATTCTCCCACTATCCTATTGTTTTGTGAATATTGTATGGTCGGTTTTAGCTTGTTTGTAGCCTTGCTTCTTCACATACTGAGTGAATCTTTCGAACCAAGCTCTCGGTGATTGTTTAAGGCCATATAATGACTTCTTCAAACAACACACTTTCGGGCCAAATTTCCCTTCAAAGCCAGGAGGTGGGTCCATATACACTTCTTCTTCTAAATCTCCATTAAGGAAGGCATTTTTAACATCCAGTTGTTGCAGAGGCCAATCAAGATTTGCTATAATAGAGAGTAGAACTCTCACAGTGTTTAGTTTTGCTACCGATGCAAATGTTTCTGCATAGTCAATGCCATAGGTTTGAGTGAAACCTTTGGCCACTAACTGTGCCTTATATCTCTCAAGCGTACCATCTGAATTAAATTTCATAGTGAATACCCATTTGCACCCAACTGTTGTCCTCTATCTCGGCAAGTCTTGCATCTCCCAAGTCCTGTTCTTCTCAAGTGCTCTCATCTCCTAAAAAATTGCTTCCTTCCACTTAGGAACCTATAAAGCATCCTGCACATTTTTTGGAATCTCCACAAGAGACAGTTAAGAAGTAAAGGCAGAAAAATTTGATTACAAATTTTTATAGGACACAAACTTTGACAACGGGTGATTTGTACAAGATCTAACACCTTTACGAATAGCAATAAGAATATTACAATCACTAGGCTGATTTTAAGAGGTTGGACACGACTGAGACATACTTGGTGAGTCACAGTTTTGCTGTGGATTGGACTCATGGTTTTGTAGGGAACTCTTAGACTCAATTTCTCGACTTTGTGAACTTTTTAAGTAAGTCAGCCCAAAGATTTTTTTCATGTCTGCTCCTCCTCTTTTCCCGGTAGGATCACTAAGATCACTATTTTGTGGTGATATTATAGATGGCTCTAAAGAATTTTTAGTATTTAAAATATTTGATTTTTCAATAGAATCCAAGCCTTGTCTTGTTTGAATAAAGTCATCATGAAGTAATTGTGAATTAATATTATGTGGAGAAAAAAGTTTTTCTTGTGATTGATGAAGATTTGATTTTTCAAAATCCATATTTTGAAATAAAGAAGAATCGGATTTTTTAAAAAAGAGATCTGATTTTTCATTTGAATTTTGAAAGATAGAATCGGGTTTTTCAAATTGGTTTGAATTTTGAACTACCAAATCTGAAAAATCAGATTGTTGATATACCGAATCTTTCTGTTTTTTCTCCCCATGAAGATGAGACCCAAAAAACGAAGTGGTTTAAAAAAAAGAGACATCCATGGTAACAAATATATTTTTTAAAGCAGGATTAAAACATTTATAGCCTTTTTGGGCTGGAGCATAACCAAGAAAAACACATTTACGTGCCCTAGGATCTAATTTCCCACGATTTTTATCATGGTTATGAACAAACACAATACAACCAAAAATTTTAATTAGGAGGTCAGCTGAAATCCGTGAGGTAGGAAAATTTTTATAGAAAACATTTATTGGAGTTTTAAAATAGAGAATTTTCGAAGGCATTCAATTAATGAGATAAGTTGCGGTAAGAATAGCTTCACCCCATAGATATTTTGGCACATGATTTATAAAAAGCAGTGCTCTAGCCACTTCTAAAAGATATTTATTCTTTCTTTCAGCTATCCCATTTTGTTGAGGGGTGTCAGTACAGAAACTTTGGTGAATAATACCTTTTTCCAAGAAAAAACTCCCCAAAACTTTATTAAAGAATTCTCTACCATTATCACTTTGAAAAATTTGAATGTTTTCAGAAAATTGAGTTTGTACCATGATGTAAAAATTTTTAAAAACCCCTTCCATTTCAGATTTTTCTTTGAGTAAGTAAACCCAACTAACCCTAGTATGATCGTCAATAAAGGTGACAAACCATTTTTTTTCAAAAAGTGTAGGTGTTCTAGAGGGACCCTACACGTCACTATGTATCAAAGAAAAAGGTTTTGTTGGCTTATAGGGTTGTGGAGGATAAGAAACACGATGTTGTTTTGCTAATGTACAAATCTCACATTGAAACAAGGATGAACTTTTATTATGAAATAATTTTGGAAACAAATATTTTAAATACTGAAAACTAGGGTGGCCAAGTCTATAATGCCATAACATGATTTTGGGAATATTAGAAAGAGAAACAGATTGAAAATTGGAAACGTGAACTTATGTACTCGGATGTGAACCATCTTCAAAGAAATAGAGTCCCTCGTGTTCCCTAACATTGCCAATCATCCTCCCCGAGGCTAGATCCTGAAACTCACAATAGGAAGGAAAAAAATTTACTCGACAATTATGATCAAGGGTTAGTTTGCTAATAGATAACATATTACATGATAACTTGGGGACATGAAGCACATTATAGAGGATTAAGAAGGGAGAAATTTGAATTGAACCCATTCTGGCTATGGCCGAAAGAGATCTATCAGCAACTTTGATTTTTTTTTTTTATTGCCTGCACACGGACTATAAGAGGAAAACAAATGTGAGCAGCTTGTCATATGATCTGTGGCTCCCGAATCAAGAATCTAAAAAATGTGGGATTCAGTTTGGACACTAGGGCTACCTTGATGAACAAGAGAACATGAAGGGGTGACAGAAAATTATGGAGATTTAAAGAGTTTGTGCAGGTGCTCTAATTGCTCCTTCGTAAAAAGAGACATTTCTGAGTTGACTGATTGCTCTTGAGAATCTGCAGGCGTTGTTTGAAGAGCTCAACCATCATATTTCTTCTTCAAATGTGCCGGCTTTCCATGAATCTTCTAGCAAGTCTCCCTTGTGTGCCATGGTTTTTTGCAATGATCACACCACGGCTTCTTCTTCTTGTCACCGTCACCATCAAATCCACTAGAAGCAAGTGTTGAGCTATCGGTCTCCACCTGTGACGCCCCCAAAATCTACGTAGGGCCAACTACGTAAAAGTGGGTCGTTACCACACTTGCTTAACTTAAATCATTGTTTTACCGAAAATTTCAGGATAAATTTTTTTTTCTTTAAACTTTAAAACTTTAAACTTTATTTTAAAAATCATAACTCAAAACTAAACTTGTGCTTATGGGTAATCTTCATCATGCCTACCCATAACTTGTTATGCCGATTATAAGGTCACCATAACCTTTTAAATCGGACCTTGGAAACATTACATACATATACAACTTCATAATTAAAAACATTTGCGGAAAATCTTGCGTAGTGGTATCCCATACCGCCCTTCACTCGCCCCATCGTCTCCATGGCCCACCAAGTAGAGCTGCAGGCATCTTACCTACAGTATGAAATATACAGATGAGCTTTCGCCCAGCAAGTACAAACATGATCTCACAAAACCCTTTCAAACATCAGGTAATTTATCAAAACATGTCATCACCATATAAACTTATCAAACATCATGTAGCTTATGCATGAACCATTTATGATTGATTGAATGTCTTATGTTTCATTATAGACTCAATCCTTAACTTATCTTGTCTTAACATGTGGGCCCTTAGTGTACGTACCAAAAGTGCGCAAGCCTCAGAACGTCAGGGTTTGCAAGGCCCTTAACAATTCTGGAAAACATGAACATAACCCTTCACGCATCAACGGAAGGTTGATTATCACTTTACCCTCACGCATCAACTAGAGGTTGATAATCATAAACTTGAACTTGTAACATACATGATCCTCCTGCATCAACAGGAGGTTGGTACGACACCTTACTTGACTTGGTTTAGTCTTAGTCTTGTTACATTTCCAAGACTAAGAATCTTTACATGCGATCTTATCAGTCATAATGTACATGATCTTAGACATGGCATAACTTAGCATAACATGGCATTGCATAGCATAACATGGCATTGCATAGCATAACATGGCATCAAGTCATATATTTGAAAATAGCTTTACTATTTTCCATACTGTAGGTGAGGTTTGTACTTACCTCTCGTCCTACGCTCTTGGTCTAGCATTCCATCGAAGCACGATAATATGTCATATTCCTGTTTCCAAACAGGTGTAAGATAAAAGTTATACATCTTTTATCTTACCTTAAATCATAATCGTTAACTGTTGGTGACCTAACCAACATGCGTTCATAGTCTTAGTTATATGTCCCCTCCTATACAGAGTATCTTATCTGGTTACACTAAGTAACCTCATTGCTAAGCCCACATCCATACAGGTAAGGTTAGGTTACTATCCTAACCTTGAGCATATGACTTAACATTCTTGATCCATAATCCATTGGGTTATTACAAATAACCCTAGATCTTAGTTCATCATAATTTCAGTATCTCATTGGGTTTTGTTGGGTAACCCACGAGATGATAAACTTTGGTCAAACTTGGTTAACCAAAGTCAACCTTCTAAGGTCAAACTTGGACTCTGGGGGTTAAGCCCAATAACTCAGGTATCCTTCCCGGTTACCATCCGTTACTATCTTGCTACATGTCTTTGGCTTTAAAATCCATTTTTCCCTTTGTTTCGGAAAATTGGTTGAATTCAACTTAAAAACCTTTGCTTAACTTATAAAATGTTTTAAGGACTGAAAACTGTCATTGGAACAGTTCTCACAGTCAAAACATTGGGATTGGTGAAAAATACAGTTTTCTTGTACTATTTTAGAAAATCCTGTGCATGAGCAGGAATTTCCTGCTTATGTACTATTTTTCTGAAAATCTTGTGCTGGAATTTCTATTTCCTGCACAGTCTTTAGAATCCAATTTTTACTTTAAAATCAATTCCGAATTTGATAAAACTTTCTTCATAAAAGTTGTAGATCTCGTATAATGCTACAACTTTCATGTTTTGAGGAAAACCCAGTTCGGACTTTAACATGCCCTTACACCTTGTTGAACTCACCTGGCCGTGCATAAATCCTGGGCACGGTCAGGCTCGGATTTTCATAAAAACCGAGGCCTTTGGAGCCTTATTTTGAAAAACTGTCCATGCTACCCTCTAGCAAAAACCCTTATCTACAACTTTGTAGTTTTGAGTTTCTTCAAATTCGGCCTCTAAGGGCCTCAAATTAGCATTTCCAGAACATTGACCAGTCTTGACCCGAGACTGGCAGTTTCGGTTCATAAATTCGTTTCTCGTCCTAAAACGTGCACACTACCTCAACCGACCACAGCGGGAGCCTAAAGTCACACATGCAATCGTTTCTAACGTTCCAATCCATCATGCATATAACCATACATTCATTCTAAAACCTATGGGGACTTATAACAAACACTTAGTAGGCATAATTGCAAACATGCATCAAATCATAAACTAGAGACCTTGAGACCCTAATCAAGCACAATTAAACACTAAGCCCATTGCATGAAATAAAAGAATGAGCTTATGCTCTTACATAACTACTGAAAATACACTTAAATCTCCAAATTGAGGCTCAATTAAAAAGCTTAGGCCAAGTAAGATTTACCTTAATCAACTCAAAGGTTGTTCTAGCTTTTGGTCTAAACTTTGTTTCCCCTTCCTCTTCATTACAGCCGGCCATCCCCTCAGCTTTTTCTCTTCCTTTTCAGCTCACCCACAACTGGCCAACATGCCAAACAAAATGGGTTTCCAATTTTTTTCCACTCTTTCTTTTCTTCCTCACAAAATCCGAACTCTCCCTAAGGAATTATCTCTTGGATTTTTGTTTTTGGTTCTTGTTTTCCTTTGACAGATTTGGGTTCGGCTTTTGGGCAGGAAAATGGGCAGAACTTGGCTCAATTTTCTGATTTTTTTGAATAAAATGGGCACCTATTTATAGAGGTTTTTGAAACTTTGCTTAATTGCAAAATAGTCCTCCAAAAACCAACCTTTTGCACTTTTTGCATGCTAGGTGGCCGGCCATCACCTTGTTCTCCAAGCAAATGATGACATCATTTTGATGACATCATCTTGCTTACATCACCTATTTTTCAGAATTTGCATTTTAGCCCCGAAAGTTAAAATTCTTGCATTTATGCCCTCTAGGTGGCCGGCCCCTTACTTGGAGATCAAGCCAAGCTTATCTCACCTTGATGACATCATCTTGATGACATCACTTTGCTTACATCATCAATTTTCCAAAATTTTCACTTTAACCCCTAAAGATAAAATTTTGGCATTTTTGCCCCTGAGGTGGCCGGCCATGTCATCTCTTCTAGAGCCTTCCTTGCTTTCTTTCCAAGCTTATTTAATCCAATTATGATGTCATAAATTAAGGATAGGATGATGTCATCCATATTAAACCCTGTTTGGCTTTTCCTCAATATTCAGTCCATTTTTCTGCTACACAGATATTTCTAATA
Organism: Ficus hispida; assembly: GCA_025413025.1. NCBI lineage: Eukaryota > Viridiplantae > Streptophyta > Magnoliopsida > Rosales > Moraceae > Ficus > Ficus hispida. Next base: position 12,654,395 of record CM046366.1, on the reverse strand, counting down.
CTGTATTTGCTTAAACATAATATTTTTATATTGTACTACAGTCCAAAATTTATCTGTGTAAAAATGAACTTTATCAAATTTTTCTTGTTTCTTAAAACCTTTCTTGCCCTTCGTATCTAACTTGGTGTGCTTGATTTTTCTAGGGTGGTCTCATAGCTTATGCTTACTTATTCGTCCGTAATGAAGGTTTTTTTTTTTTTTTTTTGCAGTATATTATCCATACTGCTTTGCCGTATCTCAGCACCTTCATCTATTTGACCTTCCTTGTCAACCTTTGACTTTTTGGTCAACTTTGACTTTTTCGGTCAAATTTTAACCAACATGAAATCATAGGATTTTTCTTCCCTTTTTGCCTAAAAGGCCTTATGCTTGGCTAAGTAATCTATTATTGAGTCTCGTAACTGTTTAATCGAGAACTCAAACTTATACTATTATTCGACTATGATCATGATTCAGAGTTAGGATTTCATTGTTCCTACGGAACTCTCAAGTCATCAAAATTTCGGGTATTACACCACCTGGGGGCGAGGTGTTGGCTTGGTCAGCATGAATCTCTTTCGACTCTCTTCTTGGTGGACTTCAGAAAAAACCTCAAGAATGGATGGTAGAGGTTTTCGGCCAAGAATGCATCCCTTCACATCATCTAAACTGCTGTTGACGCAGGCAAGAAACATGTATACGCGATCGTTCTCCTTTCGTTTCATGAACCGCGCACAATCATTAGGATTCTCCTACACATCCTCATAGCATTGGTCCAATTCCTGCCATAAGGTCACCATCTCATTGTAATAGACAATACGATCTCTTTGCGTAGATTGCCAAAGTTTAGACTTCAATTCAAAGATTTGAGAGGAATTCTCTAAATCTGAATAGGTTTCGCGAACCGAATCCCAGATATCTTTTGCGGTTGGTAGGAAAAGATTTGGCTTTGCAATGGAGGCATCCATGGAGTTAAGAAGCCATGCCATCACCAAGGAATTCTCAGATCGCCAAAGTTTGAAGCTTGGATCGGTTGCTGTGGGCTTCACGACCTCACCTGTCAAATAACCTAATTTGCCTCGACCATCAATGGCTAGTTTGACCGATTGAGACCACTCTAGATAATTTTTACCATTCAATTTGTGCATGGTAATCTGAAGAGAAGATCCGGAAGATAGATGATCAACACTACCAGTAGTAGTAGAAGAAGGATTGCTGAGCCTGGTAAAACTTCCAAAAACAACATCAGGAATTGATGGAGAACTAGAAACTGGTGAGGAACTTCCATTGCCGGGCAGCATCGGCTTTGGAACATTAGATTTCGCCATGAGGGTTGATGAATCCCTTTGGCTTTGATACCATGAAAGTTCGTGGAAGAAAATTATGCTTTTTCCTTACTTTTTTAATTCTAGAAGTATACATATATATAGGATAAAAGAGAGCTGCAGATATCTACTCTAGTTGTAAATCTAATCTTCATGAATTTAAAATTCAAAATTCAAAACATAAACAACTCCTAAATAATCTCCAAACGTAATCTTCCTATCTTTCCAACATTATCCATAATTACTTATTTTTCTTAAAATTACACTTTAGCCCCTAAGGATAAAATATTTACACTTTAGTCCCTGAAGGTGGCCGGTTATGGTGGAGCCACTTGGCTTCCAATTCATGCATAATTATCAACTTGATTCCAAAAATCCATTAATATAAATATGCAGTCCATCTTTATACTAGTGCGGATATTACATATACTGTTTTCAACTAATAACAGTATAATTGTACTAGATTACAGTCCATAATTCATTTGCATTTAACTGGGCTGCGTGTAGGTTTTTCTTAGGACTTGAAGCTACTTAGTCCTTATTGTCCTAAATAATGTGCTTGATTTTTCTAGGGTGGCCTTGAACCTTATTATTGCTTATTCGTCTATAATGACGGTTTTCCGTAATATAATTTTTATATTATTTATTATACTGCAGTACCCTCTCAGTCAAACATTAGGTCAACCGGGTCAAAATTTGACCGGACTAAAAATCATAAATTTATATTCTGTCCTTTTCTCAAAAGGCCTCATGCTTGACTAAGCAAACTACTATTGAGTTTCGTAGCTAATTAAATGAGAACTCAATTAGATTATGAATTTCACATTGATATTCATAATTTTTCATGAAGCATTACCTAACACATAGTACGGACTTAAATTTCTTTACATATATGAGTCCGTAAAAATTCTGGATACTACAATATAATACTCAGTTTATTTATTTATTTTTTTCTTCCTTTTCCCGTGCAATGCATGGATATTAAACTCGTTTATTTACTAGGTAAGAAAATTTTGATTTTTAAATAAATTAGTAAATCTAAATTTACCAATAAATATATAAATTTACTAATAAATAACTAGTAAATATCTTAGCCATAACAATAAATATATACATATTTAATAATAAATATAAATATTAACCCTAATAATGAACGTATTTATTTGTATTTAATTTGGTAAATAAATACCTTAGCCATATTAATGGTAAATATAAATATTTACTAATAAATATAAATATTAACACTAATAATGAACGTATTTATTTGGATTTTATTTGGTAAGTAAATATCTTAGCCATAATAATATTTACTAATAAATATAAATATTAACACTAATAAGGAACGTAATTATTTGGATTTAATTTGGTAAGTAAATACCTTAGCAATATTAATGATAAATATCTTTACTAATAAATATAAATATTAACACTAATAATGACCGTATTTATTTGGATTTAATTTGGTAAAATTGGTAATATTTAAAATAAGAAGTAAATTTTCTAGTAAAATACTAAATATTTCAACTCAAAAATAAAAAAAATACATAAATGCGTCATTGTAAAATTAATATTAGATCAATGTGATATAAAATTTTAGTTAAATTTTATATCATGTTGTTGTGTTGGTTAAATGGATTAAATTTTTTTTTTTTTGCAATTTACATAAAAAAAATCCTCTAAAAAGAAATTTGAAAAACCGAGAAAGTTTGGAAATTGTAATGCACGATCGGAAGAAGCGAGCGAAATTGAAGGCAACAAAAAAAACTTCCCCGCAAATATCCCTACCTATAAATATTTACGATCTCGCCCACGAGTCCACCGCCTTATGCACTCCGTATTTTTCTATTAACCACCTTCCTCTCTCTCTCTCTCTCTCTCTCTCTCTCTCTCTCTCTCGCTTTCTTCTTCTTCTTCTATCTCTCTCACTCTCGCACTCTTCATACTGACTTTCTCTCTCCTCTGCAAATGTCACTCCATAACCAGAGAGCACCACCAGACGAACTTTCTGGTACTCATTCACATTCTTCTCTGAGAAAAAAAGAGAAAACCCAATACAAAATGGGAAAAGCTTCCAAGTGGTTTCGCGGTCTCTTCGGCCTCAAGAAGCCGCCCTCCTCCTCCTCCGCCGACCCTTCCCCTTCTTCCTCCGCCAAACTCACAAGGAGAAGCGGCGGTGGAGCTTCGTCAAGTCCTACCGAGAAAAGGAATTAACAAACTACCCTCCACAGCCTCCACTCCCACTCCCTCTCCAAGCTCGCCGTCGCCGACCACGAACCTCCTACCAGACCCTCCCACGATGAACCTCCCACCGCCGCCAAGTCGGGCGGCCACGAGTTCTCCGGCGACCACGAGAAGCACGCCATCGCGGTGTTGGCCGCAACCGCCGCTGTCGCAGACGCAATAGTGGCAGCTGCTCAGGCAGCCGCCGCCGTCGTCCTGCTGACCAGCGCCGGCAGTGGCGGCGACGCCAAGAACCACCCCTCGGCGTACGTTAGCGGGAGTGGCTCCGGGATTCGTGAGGAGTTGGCTGCCGTTAAGATACAGTCAGCAGTCCGAGGCCGCTTGGTTCGTTTTCTTTCATATCATTTTTAACTAAATCTTTATTACTATTATATCTTGTTAATTATTATTTCCTTAATTATAAATCTTTATTACTATTATATCTCGTTAATTTTAGTTCAGTAACTACGAATTTATAGGTAGGGCCCAATCTGGGTAAAATCTTTTTTAATCTCTCAATTGTACTAAAAAAAAAAGCAATATGATTCGTCGTCGGTGAATTAATGTTGGGTGGGATGGATATAGAGTTGGGGAGTTGTAATGTTTCTTTTATTGTTGTTTTGTCTGTTTTGTTGTCGATTTGGTGTTTGTTTATTTGATTGCTATTATTAATATTCCCTACTCTTGTTTGATTATTTTGTGTGTTTTGGAGTGTTAATTGAAGAACTAGGATAGGAGGGTGGCTAATTTCAGACCTAAAAATAGATTCTGAGATTCGTTTCTGATTTCAGTATCTCTTCTCTTGGTTTATACATTAGATAAAAAAAGACTTCACTGAAATGTTGTATTTAATAGTCTTTTTCTCGACTAATTTGGAGTTTAATATTTTCAACTACTTGAGGTTTTGGTTCAACTTCATGCTTGTTTGACCATGTCGTTTCTAAAGTAGGCCCATAATAGCAAAAGTTGGTCTTGGGTAGTGTTTTCTAAGAAAGGAATGTGAATTTGACTTTAAAGAGGAATAAAGTTTCGGTGTTCGCTGTTCACTTCAATTGCATTCCGGAAAATGTGAAATTTTCTGAAATAGTATTCGGATAGATATTGGAAAAAATCATTTAAAATTAATTTTTTAACATATTTAATAAAATCTTATCATATATGAATATGGTGTGGAATTGAACACTTTTTGAATGAATTTTACCTTAAAAAAAAACTATATATATATATATATATTGAACACATTGAATAAAGAATTGTTTTTGATCGGAAATGAATTAAAGTGAACACATATTATAGAATTTTAAAATTTGAAAATATTACTTCATAAAATAGGTTTGAAATGATAATGACTGGACGGGTTAATTTTGAAAAAAAAAAAAAAAAGAGAGAATTTTTTCCCGTCTCATTCTAAAAATGAGATGAATTTTTAGGTCCAAATAAGCACAATTTTCATTTCAATTTTGCATTAAAAAGAAAATCATCCATCAAAGGATGTTTAATACATAGAAAACACTTTTTTTTTTTTTAAATGTCCTTTGTGGTGGTAATGTGAGATGTAATTGTGTTCTCAATATCATGTCAGACATTGAATTCATGCTAGTTCAGAAACGATAACTTCTTTTTAAGCGCTTCTTATGTTCAAATTTCCATTTCAAGCTTGGGCAATGCTCCTCCTTGGCACCCTTTTCTAGCTGAAACAATAGTGTGAAAATGATGTCAAACAGTTAACTTAAATAAATTACTCGGATTCTGAATTCATAAACTGTTTATGAAGGCAAGAAGAGCGTTGCGAGCTTTAAAAGCATTGGTGAATGTACAAGCATTGGTACGAGGTCACATCAAGAGGAAGCGGACAGCGGAGTGACTGCATCGGATGCAAGCTCTCATGCAGGCACAGGCGCAGGCACGAGCTATTGGTGGATGTTCCCAAGTCTCCGAATTCCATCACTCAACTTGCAAGTCCTCAAATTTCCATAATCCTGCAAGTGCAAATATTTTAACCCTTTCTCTTTTTCTTTCGCTCCAATATTTTGAATTTTCAAAGTTAATGGTTTTTTATGGAAATGTGGGGACTTTTTGCTAGTGTAAGACTTTTTCTATGACTTTAAAGGAATGCGGTTCAGTAGTTATTACCATAAAGGTCCATATTGCGTAAATGTTGTATATAACTATTGTTGAGGTTAGATTTCGTCTTCCCATTATACCATTAGCTTTTGGACATCTGTTGAACGAACCACAAACTTTTGGATCAAATCTACAATATCTTCATATATTTTGGGCCGGACCCAACTTATGATGTTATTCTGCTCATTCTCGAGCGACTCTCGTTCGTACTATTGGGCCGGACCCAGTTTATAATCCTTCCCCTCTCTGTTATGGATTATGATCGTTCGAATTTGAACGTCGAACTATTCATATTAGCCTTGTTTGGACGTATATCTAATTTGTTACAAGTCACGAATGACACATTTATAAGGTCCAGGCTTTGTTTATTTCACATCGTTCATCACTCATTCTTGACAAGGAGTGCATGGTATATTTTCCATAACCGTCAAGCCCGTTGTGGATAATGACATGTCAAACCTTTTACAAAAATTGACAATGATGTCATATATATAACTGCTAAAACCACATTCTGTGAGACATCCCAATAACTGTTAAGTCCATATCGTGACATATGTCTCCAAAAATATTTAAGCGATAGCTGTTCACCTGGAATTACGGGCACATTCTCACTGACCTTCCTCTATAAATAGAGGAAGACCCCACCCTTCAGAGATGACCGATTATCTAATTCTGACTGCTGTAGATGCTGGAATTCTACAATCAAAATTTTAACGGAAGTTAATCGAAATAAATAAATCTGATAATGAATTGGGCCCTTGAAAATCGTTAAAGAAATTCATAAAACAATGTAATGTAAAGCGAGAAAAGCAAACAAAAATGATAACAGAAGTATTCAACACCAACATATAAAGAGGTTCGCTGAGTGATAGCTACGTCATCTGAGAAAGTAATCTTTGTATTCATCTTTTCTTGAATACAAAGAATGGTTTCTGAGTATTTTTGCAGAGTAAAAATAGAGACAAAATCAGTATTCTTTTTTTTGTCCAAAAAATCCCCCCTTGTCTGAAGGGGGGTCTCCCTCTATTTATAGAGGGAGACCTGTGGGTTTGAACCCATGAATTTGAAAAAGCGGTTGGCATTTCTCTTGAGACACGTGTTAGAGTGTCAGTTACTCTTCAGACACGGCGGTTACTGAAATAAACCGTGCCACGTATAGTGGGCTTAGCGGTTATTAATGCGCAGCCATTGGTAGTTATGAATTTATTAGTTTCCATAATAAGCATGATGCATTATAACCCATCATAGGTTCGATGGTATTAGGAGATGCTCCCTGTGATTTGTAATGTAAACGAGCGACAAAAGGTAAGTAGAAAACAAGACTTTATTCCTATGATCCATCGTTCGTGGCCTATTTAAGATTCAATCAGTTGAAAGATCGTGTTTAATCTGAACGTTCGATGTTCGATTATAAACGTTCGCAGATCACAACGAAATGAATTGAAGTCGTTAAATGGGTCCGGCCCATTTATATGAGCCATTAACGTTCAAGGTCGAACGAACCAATGAGTTGGGTCTGGCCCAAATATAACGATGTCGGAGATGAGAATGAGAGTTCATCGTTCGTCAGAAAAACTGTTAAAGCTAACGTTTTAAAGGTAAGACGAAGTCTAACCCCAATAGATAGCCCCTCAGTCTATCGAGCGATGGATCCTCGATAGAGTGTTTGATTGTACTCGATAAAATCGCATCAATCGTTGTAACATCAGATCTGGACGAACTAACGAATTACTCGATGGGAAATCTTGTGCCTAGTGAGAAATGAAATCTACATACACGTGGCGTGTATTGACTGGGTGTTCTGAAACGGCATTATAGTTTCACTTGGGATTCGTACCGTTGTGGCGCAGGTCTGAGCTGGCGTGCGCGAGATTTCAGGGTTTGCCACGTTTGTGATGTACGACCTTTTGAGCAGGAATTCGAAGAGTGTTGTTATCCACGCCGTTTGATCGAGTGTTTCCTAAAAATCAGGACCGTTAGTTGGATACCGAAGCTATATAACGCTTCACATGCCACTATTTCCCCTTATATGTATATTTGAAGCATCGAGGAACTCAAAGCGTCCAAGAGATTTCGAAGAACTTTCAAAACTTCAGGCAAGATTTTCCTCTCTATTTTTCTTTGTTTCGAGTAATTTTTATTTGGTAGAGTTTTCTTTTCTGTGTTTTCGAATCTTTCTGGTCATTTCTCTACATTTCTCTTGAGTGATTTGGTTGAGGGCTTTTTGTCGAGTTTTTCTGGGGTTTTTCTTTGGGTTTTTGGCCTACTGTTCTTTGTGTTCATCCAAAACTCGATAGGGTTTTGTTCTAGTAGGAGATATTAGATCTGAAATCTTTCCATCGTCCGTTCCAAACCCAGTTTTTAAATCATGGAAAAGGAAAAACAAATTGTTGAAGACGTAGAAATAGAATGGATGAGCTCCGACTCCAGCGAAAATAGTTCGGAAGACGAAGAATGGGTATCGGCTGTTCGTCAATCGAGGATCGAGCACGAGTTTGCACAAGTCGAAGAGGTGCAGAAACAAGCAACCAAGCATCTGAAAGGAATCGACCGGCAACTACTTCGGGGGTCGAAGTTTTGACGATCCTTCCTATCGCTCGATTGACTAAACCACCACGTCGTCTAAGTGTCGAATCCATTCTACGAACATCGAACCCAAAGTCAATCTTGACAGAAGACAACCTGTCAGAGATTCGAGGATGATTTGGTTTCCCAAACGAGGTCCAGCTTTGCCTCCCACTCGAAGGCGAACGAGCAGACACGGTGTCAGAAGGATGGATATGTATGTATACCATCTACTTCGAGTGTGGTCTGAGGCTTCCACTTCCTCCTCTTCTCATCTAGTGTATGGATCACTATCAACTTGCCATTCCGCAATTGATGCCGAATGGGATGAGAGTTTTCTTGGGTTTGATCGTATTGGCAGACGAAGCGAGCGTCGAGCTGTCAATAGATGACATTCTCGCTATTTACTATCCGCAAGAAAACTCTAAGGATCGAGGACGATAGTCGATGTATCCACGGAGGAAGAAGCAGGTAGTTGGCGAAATGAAGAACGCCGACCGCTACTAGCAACACCATTACTTTTTTATGCTTGTAAATGAAAAGTCAATGGGAGAACTTGCCAATGCATTTTACCCAATGTGGGGGATTATGCATTTTACCCAATGTAAGTGTCGAGCATAGAGTCATCGAGCATTACATAAAGAGTGTTTGCATTGAAGTCTCATGTTATTTTCATTGTATTGCAGGCAAGGAATCGAAGAAGCCACCACCTAAAGCTCTCTTGTTCGACGAAAAGCTCGAGCGATTATTAGTACTTCCGAACAGAGAGGGGAAATAAATTCAAAATCCAAAGCGACTGCGAGCGTCGAGTCTTTGGAAGGACTTCATCGAACTCCCTTCAGGTATTCCTAAACGAGTTCCTTCCTGGGTAGATTGGCCGTTCGTGATCAGGGGAGCGTTGAAGAGACTCTTCGGTACTCCACTGTTCATCGAACCGTTAACTGACGAGGAAGTTTTGATCGCAGAATTCGCCTTGGACACAATGAACGTAGAGTTTCATTCTCCCAAGGACATATTGGCCAGGAAGAAGGCAGCGAAAGAAGCTGCAAAGGCGAAGGCTGCTGCTGCTGCTGTAGAAAATGCTGCTAAGGCTAATGAGCCAGCGCCTCTGCCTGTGCTCGAGTCATCTCCTGAACCTCCCACGAAGCCGCCATCCCCAAGTTGTAAAAGAAAAGCTGCAGATAAGGGCAAAAAGAAAGTTCCTGCAAAGATGAACAAACCATCAAAGGTTCCCTCTGTCGAGAAGAACATCGAACCGCCAGCTCTTCAAGGAGATCATCAAGTGGAAGTGGATTGCCACATAACGTGAGTCTTCTTCAAGACAAAGAAACGAGCGTTACAATAATGAAAAAGCTCATATCCGAAGTGGATACCGACACTCTGAACGAAGGTCGAGTTCATAATAACTTCGACAATTTGCTGTGGGACAACTTGAGGGTATGTCTTTTTAAATTTATATCTTTGTTAGTGTAACAAATATGTACGTATTTGTAATATTTTGTTGAATCCAATTGTTATGATCCAGACTGGCATTCGAGCGATGGGCCTATTCTATCGTACGACAAGAAGGATTCGCAAGTAGAGGATTTGCATTGACGAGCTCGAGGGTAGGGACAAACAATGGGAAGAGAAGTTGTTGAATATCAAGCGTATGTTTGGTGACGTAAAGGCGAGTACCGAGGGTTTGATTTCGAAGCTTCAGAACGTCATGCAATTAAGCAGGGAAGATAACAACACGATGAAAATCGTGGTTGATAAATATAATGAAGCGCAAACGAAGATTCAAACCCTCGAGACAGATAATTCTGCGCTCGTCAACCAGATTACAGATGAGTTCGAGAAAGCAACTCTCAAAGCTCGATACGACATTCTCAAGGAATATAGGCAAGGGCTACTCGTTGATGCTGATGTCGACGAAGAAATCGAACTGTATGAAGATCCAACTGGCGAAGCTGGAACTTCATCGTCCGTCCCAGAACCTCCTATAGCAGAATTTGACGCTCGAACGTCGAGCCCTCAGTTGAAGTCCCTGAGCGTCGAGAAGCGGAGGTTTAATTTTTTTTTGTAATTGTTGGGGTAGACTTCGTCTTACATTTAAAACATTAGCTTTAACAGTTTGTCTGACGAATGATGAACTCTCATTCTCATCTCCGACATCATTATATTTGGGCCAGACCCAACTCATTAGTCCGTTCGACCTTGAACGTTGATCGCTCATATAATGGGCCGGACCCATTTAACGACTTAATTAATTTCGTTGTGGTCTGCGAACGTTTATAATCGAACATCGAATGTTCAGATCAAATACGATCTTTCAACTGATTGAATCTTAAATAGGCCACGAATGATGGATCATAAGATAAAGTCTTGTTTTCTACTTACCGTTCGTTAGTCGTTTACATTACAAATCACATGGAGCATCTCCTAATACCATCGAACCTATGATGGGTTATAATGATCATGCTTATTATGGAAATGATAAATTCATAACTACCAATGGCTGCGCATTAATAACCGCTAAGCCCACTATACGTGACACGGTTACTTCAGTAACCGCCGTGTCTGAAGAGTAACTGAACTCTAACACGTGTCTCAAGGGGAATGCCAACCGCTTTTTCAAATTCATGGGTTCAAACCCACAGATTTCCTCTATAAATAGAGGAGACCCCCTTCAGACAAGTGGGATTTTTGGACAAAAAAAGAATACTGATTTTATCTCTATTTTTACTCTGCAAAATACTCAGAAACCATTCTATATATTCAAGAACAGACGATTACAAGATTACTTTCTCAGAGGGCGTAGCTATACTCAGCGAACCTCTTTATATTTGGTGTTGAATACTTCTGTTATCATTTTTGTTTGTTTTTCTCGCTTTACATTACATTGTCTTATGAATTTCTTAGCGATTCCAAGGGCCAATTCATTATCAGATTTATTCATTTCGATTAACTTCCGTTAAAATTTTGACTGTAGAATTCCAGCATCTACAGTTTGGCGCCCACCGTGGGGCCCTTGGACATCTTACACCCGAAAATCTGTAAGGCAACAATGGCGGAAGAACTTGGACACCAAGAGGAGTTTTCGCAGGAAAGCCCAGTTCATCACCAAGGCTTCTACTCAGAAGTAAATCCCAAATCGCCAACCTGATGCGATTAGTGGAGGATCTCACCCAGAGTACAGCTCCCAACAAAGCCAGATGGATAACATCAACGCTGAGAACCAGATTCTCAAGAACCAGTTGATGACCATCAACGCTCAGGCTTCTTACTCTTCTTACTACAACCCATACGTCGGGTACTCCTCCGATGCGACGCTGGGGCTGGCAGCAGGCAACACAGTTCAACCCTCAACAAACGAGGAATACCCCATACAGCCCCATAGCCCGAATGCAACCACTGCACACATCCGGATACCCGACTTCAAGGAACGAAGGGCAAGCGCAGCAACAACAACAATAGCAACAGCAACGTCCAGTCTATAGATTTGATACCAGGGAGGCACAACTCAAGCTCGGCGTTTGACGTCCACATTCCATCACTCCTAAAGGTCCCAATCCACAGGACAATGAACGTCGAAGACATGATGAGAAATTTTTATGTCTGAAGAATGAGGAACTGAAGCACAGATGAACAACATTTTCCTCCAGATACATCATGCTACAACTTCTACCCCAGGGTTCGATGACCTTGCTCGCGGCGTCCGTGAGACACTTCACAAGTGAATTACCAATACCATCATCCGAAATTTGGAAGTGTTTCTTTCCCAAGGTTCGATGGAATGTCGGACCATATGACCTCTTTTGCAGTACAAGCACATTGTTCAATCAACGAACATTCCAACAGGAATGCTCGATGACATGATGTGCAAGCTTTTTGCTCAGAGTTTAAAGGGGGCAGCATTGAGATGCTTCTGCAACCTACCTCCAGAATCATCGACTCGTTCGATGAGCTTTCGCTTGAGTTTATGCGAATCTATTCTGTCCATATTCTTATGGGAAAGACAACAAAGGACCTATGGGCTGTAATTCAGGGCACACGAGTCATTACGCGCTTACATCAAGCGCTTAAGCAGGCCATTTCAGAAATTTCTAGGCTCGATGATGGAACTGCACGAGAGGCTTTGGAAGAAGGGCTTAAGGCACAAGTCCTTATTCAAAAATGAAATTTGCACCTAATATCCCCGACAATTCAAGATGCCCTACACAAAGCAAATGGATTCATCGAATTAGAAGAAGAAAACGAACGAGTAGATCGGGATCTAATTTGAACGAGGGAGGAAGTTTCCAGAGCTCGCAACGAGCAAGAAAATGCATTCCAACGCGATCGTCCACGCCCAGTTTGACTTACGAATCGTCGTGAAGTGCGAACAACGAAGCGTGAACACAAGCGACGCTTTCTCTGCCTAAGTATGCACTTGGTATAAGTCCTTCCGAATTGATAGCTCATTTGAAACGACAGGACTTTGTGACATGGCCGAAGAAGTTGCCAGAAAACCCGGCCAGAGACACAACAAGTACTGTAAATTTCATAAGGAGCATGGTCACCAGACCATCGATTGCCGAGCGCTGAGGGCTGAAGTCGCTGAGCTCCTAATAGAGAAAGGAAAAAGAGACGTACGAGCTTGGCAGCGAGACCAAGGAAAGAAAGATTGTGGCAGCACATCGAAGACACACCATCGCCACCACCAGTCCGAAGACAATAGGCGTGATTTGCGGAGGCTTGGTTTACAGCGGAGAAACGGTTACTGCTGTTAAGACTCATCGAAGGAAAGCCATGCAGCCAATTGCGACAGTTCTTCTTGATGATCCCATCGAACATTCCATCCATCAGTTTCCATAGCAGCGAGGCTACAAGCTTCAGTCGACCCCATGATGACGCACTGGTTTTGACTTTAAATGTGTCCAATTGTGAGGTGGGTCGAATTCTCGTCGACAATGGGAGTTCAGCAGATGTTCTTTTCCTGTCAATATTGAAAGAAATGGATCTATCCGAATCTGATATCGAATGTTCGACGACCGTTTTGACAGGCTTTAACGGAGAATCGACCGCTGCCATTGGAAAAATTAAACTTCCTGTCTTCGTGGTAGGAGAGAACAAGCTGACCACCTTTTTAGTCTTAGACTGTCCTTCAGCCTACAACATCATTCTTGGTAGGCCTTAGATCCATGCAATGAAGGCAGTCCTATCTACCTATCACCAACGCATAAGATTCCCTACGAAAAGAGGAGTTAGGGAGATAAAAGGTAATCAGGAGATAGCTCGAACTTGCTACCTCCATTCTTTAAAGATGAAAAGAAGTAACCGGTTATAGCAGCTAGAGGAGGCAAAGAAATCGAACGCTCAACTCCAGCCAGAGGTGGAGCAACTCGATGAAATCCAGCTTGATCCAGAACATCCTGATCGCGTTATCAACATTGGATCATTGCTCGATCGTACTATCCGAACAGAACTCTTGAGTTTTCTTCTAAATAACTAAGACTGTTTTGCATGGTCAAACAATGATATGCCAGGTATCGACCCAGACGTTACAACGCATCGTCTTAACGTCGATCCAAGCCACAAACCTGTTAAGCAGAAAAGGAGAAAACTTGGGATCGAACGTAACCAGATTATCAATGAAGAAGTACCAAAGTTGATCGAAGCTAGATTTATCAAAGAAGTGCAATACCCAGATTGGCTGGCGAACGTTGTCATCGTGAAGAAGAAGAACGGCAAATGGAGAATTTGTATTGACTTTACAGACTTGAATAAAGCCTGTCCGAAGGATAGTTTCCCCTTACCACATATTAATCGATTGGTCAATGCTACCGCAGGTCATCAATTGCTATCATTCATGGTTGCGTTTTCAGGATATAATCAAATCCTTATGCATCCCGATGATCAAAGAGAGATTGCATTTATTACGGAAAGGGGAATCTATTGCTATAAAGTAATGCCGTTTGGACTGAAGAACGCTGGCGCAACGTACCAGAGGCTTGTCAATGCAATGTTCGCTGACCAGCTGGGTCGAACGATGGAGGTTTACATTGACAATATGCTGGTCAAGTCACTGAAAGCTGCTGATCACATTAGACATCTGTCCGATGCTTCTCGGTACTTCGACAGCATAATATGCGTTTGAACACATCAAAGTGCTTCTTCGGCGTTTCATCTGGAAAATTCTTGGGCTATATTGTCACGCAGCGAGGAACAGAAGCTAATCCAGACCAGATAAGAGCAATCATCGATATGCCGTCTCCTAAAAAAAAGGGAGATTCAGAAGTTAACTGGCCGAATCGCTGCTTTGAACAGGTTCATCTCACGTTCAACAGACAAATGCCAAACCTTTTTTAAGCTGCTGAAAGGGAACAAAAAATTTGAATGGAATGACCGATGTCAACAGGCGTTCGATGAATTGAAAGAGTACTTATCAAGCCCTCCGATTCTAGCGAAGCCTCTAACCGGTGAAACTTTGTTTTTGTATTTAGCTGTAATAGAAGAAGCTGTCAGTGCCGTTCTTGTACGAGACTCGAACGGTGAACAACCTGTCTACTACGTCAGCAAATCATTACTTGATGCAGAGACTCGATACCCAGTGGTTGAGAAATTAGCTTTGGCCTCATCACAGCAGCTAGAAAGCTAAGGCCGTATTTCCAATCACACTCAATTGTTGTAATGTCAACTTATCCGCTACGAGCCATACTTCATAGTCCAAATTTATCTGGATGATTGACGAAGTGGGCAG
>CM046366.1:12614892-12639358 GCA_025413025.1 Ficus hispida | reverse complement strand
TTTAATAATTCACATTGGAACAATGACACAAAAATAATTTTATTTAGGAAAATTCACATGTTCGTAGAATATTAAGTTTTGAAACTCGTAAAACGTAAAGATTTTAGTATTTAAATAAGTTAAAAATGATGATTAAATAAAAAACTAATCAATATCAACTAATAGTAAATAGTAAACAAATATTAAATGTTGGTAATTGCTATACGTGATGGTAAATTACCACAAAGTATAACAATTATCAGATTTAGTATTGAAAAAATATATTATATAAGAGAATGATTTTCCTACCAGATGTCAAAATGTATTTTGAGTATGAATTGGACATTATTAATTATTTACATTATAGATGGTCTTAATTAACTGATAATTCTCTAACCACCCTTATCTAAGGTCGAACTCACTTCATAAAAGCAGATATTGAGTTTGTTTTTTTAAGGGATATTGAGCTTTCTTTTAAGTGACTTAAATAACTTATACTATTCATGATACACAACTATAGGATAATTCGTTTTGCAATTCTTTCCTTTTTCCCTTCTATTCTTAAAGATATTCTTTTGTTGAATGAACTTTCTTAAAGAGATTCTAAGTTTACTATCGTCAATTACTTTATTAAACGTAGTTTAGACTTCCCATACTTCCCAACTTAAGGAAAGAATGTCATACGGATTTCAAAAAAGTGAAAGTTTGATATTCTCAGTTACTTTATTAAAAGTTTTGTCTGCTAATTAAGATTTAACAGTTTCAAAAAACTAATACACTAAGATATACTAACTTAGGTTTATTAATGATTAATTATTATGAATATTTACTTACAATTTTCTTTAATTATTAACTTTGGAACAATTATGCAAAAATAATTTTATTTAGAAAAATTCACATGTCCCTCGAATATTTTTATTAAGTTTTAAAACTCGGGAAGATTTTAGTGGTTACATAATCAATAAATGACAACATAATAACAACTAAATAAAAAAAATTAATGTATCAACCAATAGCAATTGAATGTCAAATTTTGACGTTTGCTATATTTGATGATTAATTATTACCAAGTACAGTAATAATTACTAGATTTAGCTTTGAAAATAATATTATATTAGAGAGTGATTTTCCTGCACACTCATCGATGAATTTGATATTAGCTCGAAGATAGTCTAAATTAACTAATAGTACTCCAACCACTTTAAGAAAGATCAGAGTTGTAACGACCCGCTGTCTATTTTGATATGATATTATCTGTTGTGAATCTCGTATCCATACGATTTTACTTTTATGCTCACCCCTAAAAGGCCTCATATCATTAAGAGATGGTCTTTTTACTTATGAAACATCACATATATCCATTCTCAAACGATGTGTGACTGCACAACTTACCATTTTCCTTATAGAAACTAATGATTGTCACAATTACCCCTAGCCACACTTTCGGTTTGGTATAGGTTCTAATACCATTTGTAACCATTGTATCAATAATTCCTATTTCCTTAAAAATTAATTGAAGATAATTCTAGATATTATCATCAATAGATGAATTCTTGGACTGCTAACTCAACAAATATTATTTTTTCCATCATTTTCCACTAACATAATTCCCATAGTCCCATACTGTCAAAAACCTAAGCAGTATTAATTTCACTTCATCGAAAACTTAATCTAGAAGGTTTTTTTACTGAAAAAGTAATTTAGTAAAAATTCATCTAACGTCAAGACTTATCCATTAAATTTTCAAACTGAAAAAGTAACTCGGGTAGAAATTTATCTGATATTAAGACCTATCCACTTAATCCCCGTACTGAAAAAATAACTCAGTGGAAATCTAATCTGATGTTAAGACTTATCTATTGAATTCCCATACTGAACAAGATAATCTATCTAAATTTCATCTGACTTACAAATTGATGACAAATCCTTGATACTGTATATTTATGTGTAGAAAAATTTTGTCTAGAATATTACAAGACTGCTAATTCTCATACAGCTAAAACTGTTGAACTATTGTATTTGATGATTTGATAATTTTTCTACACATACATCGATGAATCACTTTTTACCATTCAAACCTTTTTCAATAATAATGTTTGACCTAAGCTAATTACTATATGACAGGAGTTACACGTAATAATTTTGTTATACATATACACATACGCATAAAAGTGGAAAAATCAAAAGAAATGGGTCGGTTCTCAACTAGTTGTGTAGAGAGATATTTTATTTTCAAGTTTCGACGGTCTTTCTAAGGAACTTTTTGACGAGAACAACAACAATAATGATATTCCTTAAAAAATCGTAATCACAATAATTAGTCAATTCAAAGTCCCCATTTCCTTTCCAGAGTAAGAAACAAAATGGCCACAAATATCAAATTTGGTGTATATTATCCACAAAAACAAATAAAAAGAAATTGCTTCTGTTTTTTTTTTTTTTTTTTTTTTTTTGGTTGGGGGCCTTAAATACCCCAATTTTGTTTAGTAAGGTAATCAAAAGGCAGATATTTGGTTTATTGAGTTTTCTTTTAAGTGATTTAGATAAGTACTTATTCTAAACGTGAAACACAATGACAAGAATATAATTCATTTTGCATTGCTTTCTTTTTTCCTTCGTCATTCTTAAAATATTCTAAGTCTAATATTCTCAATTACTTTTTTAAGTTTATAGTTTTGGCTTCCCAACTTAAGAAGAAAAGAATAGTTCTACTCTTAAAAAGGGGGAAAGTATAGTTCTCGTCTTGTACTTTTCCTTTTTCTTTAATTGTCCTTCCTTCTTTTGTTTCTTATTTTAAATGTTTCTTTTCACCCCCTGATATCTAACTTAAAACATCTCTAATACCCCCAAAAGGAAAAATGTGGTGACAATTAAATTGACATGTTTATGTTTTTTGTTTTTGCTATAATCTAATACTTGCTTGGATTTTTAACTGCATGAGTATTTTTTTTAACTGGATGTCAAAAAAAAAAAAAAAAAACTATTATAAGTTTATAACTGGAGTAACATAAAAAGTCAATGTATTCAATCCATAATAATTAAATATTAAAATTTTGAATTTTTACACTGGCTGGTAAATTATCACCAAGTAGAGAAATTGTCAGATTTAACATTGGAAATGAAGTAATTTTTCTACACAAAATATGACTTTGATCAATTAATTTAACATTGTTACATTAAAGATGATCTTTTTCCTTTCTTAAGATCCCAGTTAACATTTTGTTCTTTAATTTCTCCCACACCACTTTATTCATTTCCTCTCCATATTAATTCTCGTTATACTTTTAGGAATTAAAAGTTTGGTTTGCGAATAAAGATTTATTGGCTTCAACAACCAAGCACGCTAAGCTATGCCAATTTTAGGTTAATTGATTAATCATTATAAATTACATATTTCTTTAATAATAATTCACTTGGGAGCAATTACACAAAAGTAATTTTATTTAGGAATATTCACATGTCCCTAGGATATTAAGTTTGAAACTCGTACGAAGCAAAGCTTTTAGTATATAAATAAGTTAAAAATGATGATTTTATAATGATTATATAAAAATAATGCAACACATTAATTAATACTAATCAAATATCAATTTCTGGTAATTGCTATACATGATGGTGAATTGACATTAAGTATAACAATTACTGGATTTAGTATTGAAAATAATATTACATTAGAGAGTGACTTTCCTACTAAATGTCAAAATGTGCTTTGAGCATGAATTTGACATTATTGGGTTTAGAAAATAATTAATACTCTAACTAGCTTAGAAAAGTTCAAAGTCACATCACAAGAAACAGATATTTGGTCTTTTTTTTTTTTTTTTTTGGGCATATTGG
Organism: Ficus hispida; assembly: GCA_025413025.1. Classification (NCBI taxonomy): domain Eukaryota; kingdom Viridiplantae; phylum Streptophyta; class Magnoliopsida; order Rosales; family Moraceae; genus Ficus; species Ficus hispida. The sequence continues at coordinate 12,635,542 of CM046366.1, read as the reverse complement.
GCTTCCTTTTAAGTGACTTTTTATATTTGTGATACACAGATAAGGATAACTCCTTTTGCAATTCTTTCTTTTTCCCTTCGTCTTTCTAAAAGATATTCTTTTTTTTTTTTTTTGGCTAAAAGTTAAAGATATTCTTTTGTTGAATGAACTTTCTTAAAGATTTTTTAAGCTTACCATTCTCAATAACTTTATTAAACTTAGTTCAGGCTTCCCGACTTAAGAGGAAAGAATAATTTTGCTCAAGAGAAAAGGGAAATGGTAGAAAAATGCTTGTCTTACGTCCTTTAAAAAAGTGAAAATTTGGGATTTGAATTGAATAGCTTTATATAGTGAAACATTCAAATGTATGCACTTCAATAATTGTGTAACTAGATACATATTAGAATATAAACATTGCATTTGAATCAAATATCAAATTAAATAGGTGATCCAAACGGAATAATAAGGATAATTCCTTTTGCAATTCTTTCCTTTTTTTTTTTCCTTGGTCTTTCTTAAAAATATTCTAAATCTACTATTCTCAAACACATTATCATGCTTAGTTTAGGCTTCCCAACTTAAAGAAGAAAAGGATAGTTCTTGCTCGAAAAAAAGGGAAAGGATAGTTCTTGTTTTAGATATTCCCTTTTCTTTAATTTGTTCTTCCTTCTTTGTTTCTTAATTAATTTTTTTCCTGATCTCTATAACATTTTTAATACAATGCTCAAGTTTTAAATAAATGCCAAGTTCTAATATTTTAAATAAGAAAATTATGCTCCAAAACAATGGTATACGTAATTTCGTGCCAAATTTAACCAAATATAGCAAAAGCCAAAATTTTATTTGGCTACTTAAGTTGGTTGATATGTCGACGAACTATCACGTAATAATTAGATTGTCATTTTTCAAAACGTAGAATTTATGAAAACAAATACTTTTAATATTTAAAAGAACATAGTGCATCAGGGTACAAAACGTAACATTAATATATCAAATATGTCATTTTAGACTTTTTCATATTTCGTTAAAAATAACATTAAAAATAATAGTATATTGTATTAGAAATTGTTTTAGAATTGTCGCCACTGGTCACTGTTGATAACCTAGAACTATATTGTGAATCCTTACTTAAATCTGTCATTTTCTTGTTTAAATTGAGACCGGAATTCAAACCGCAGGATCAACCATTCAATCAAATGATATTGAGCGTGTTTCTTAACTTTTCATAAGAAACAAATGTGCTATTTGTTTGCAAAATTGTGCTAAATTTTATTTGTGACAATTCTACCAAGACATCTTCTTTAGTTAGAGAAAGAATCCACACATATCAGATTTTTTTTAGTAACATGTATATCAAGAGAGAATTGGATTTCATTAGATAATATGTGATTTGAAAACAATGATCAGTTACTTAACAAGGTACAGAATATATCGTCAAATTTGTAAAATAATTTCACATCTAGTTTCATTCAAGTAACCCTTATCTTCTGCTAGACTATATATGTAATGAACGTAAATCTGTCATTGACAAGGTAATTAGTTTGTTCTTTTTCCCAACTCTCTCTAACATATTTTTCAATTTTTACCAAGCTGTCCACATCTTAAATAAAAATTTAAAATTTAAAATTAAAAAACAGCTTTGTTGGTTGATTTTATCCTCACTAGGAGGTAAAAGAAGACCCATCTTCCTCTGTTCATCTAAAGAAAGGCCCTTGAAGTCAAGTAATTCAATAGCTTTATGTCGTAATGTAATTTCTATATATATGTATATATATTTTTCAAAAAATTTACAGCCATCTCACTTTGTGGCAAAACTTTGGTAAACAAATTCCAATTCTAACAAGGCATGTCATTTTGTATGAAAAAATTGAAACTTGAAACATTCTCAAATTTACCAACATGCTAATTCTAAGGATTATGCTGACATTCAGAGCCTAATTAACTCTGAACCTTGAATCGGTAGCCTAAATGGAATCATAACGCAAAACGAACGAACCAAATAGCAAACTGAAAATTAATTAAAATAATAATGCTGAAACAGAAATGGGACCAACCAAAGAGTCCATATTTAGCAGTCCAAGAGCATCAACGACTGCAAACCGGTTGAAACCATGTTAAAATCCGCATAACAGATGAAAAAAAAAAAAAACAAAAAACAAAAACAAAGCCCGAAAAGCGACAGCCTAAAATTCTCCAAGTTCAAGGACCTTACAAGATTACTCTACTCTTTGCGATTATTGCAACGAAAAATTGAAACTTTCAGCACAATCTCTGTTCGAGAATTCTTATCATTCAGCTCATAGATGCAGACATCTCCGCGGCCTAGAGAGTTCTACCTCAGAAATTGAGAGTACTCTCCACACAGAAAATGTCCCGTGTTGCAATCTAAGAACTGCACTTGCCACGATCTATTCCCCACTTCCAGTCTTATAATCAGTGGCTTCTGCTCAATATATCGCTTCACAAAAGGAGTCGGCAGACGCTGCAAAAACGAAAATGGTTGAAAAACTGTCATTCGTAACCGGTGAAGTGATGGAAGTGGGAAATATATTTTTTTTTGGTACTGACAAGGAAACTAACCCATACTTTAATATAAAATATGTCAGCTACGGATTGATGTCTATTCATATGTACATACACACACACACACACAAATAACATCCCGTTATCAATTAAAATATATCAGGAGATCATTACGAGCTTATGTAATATTCTCCTTAAAGCATACTGATTTAGTTACGTGTCACGATTGATTTGAAGATGGGATTTTGGAAAAGAACTTGCTGGCTGCTTCAAAAGCTTCACTATTCTTAAGACGCCTTCGAGTGGGCTGGGCAACAGCTGTTTGGTTTCCAGATTTGGAGTTCACGAACTTGCCTGTAGAAAAAGCAGTCGATTAACAGTACTTAATCATATACTAGAAAAATTTCAGATCTTTAATACCTTTAGATTGGCCTTTCTCAGCATCGCCTTTTCTTTGAGTATGTTCAGATTTTTCCTCTTCAGCTCGGTGCAGTTGACGAATGCCAAAGTCATCATCGCTAGTACATTCAGTCTTAATCTCATCTCCTATGTATTTCTTCTGCTCATCTCGAGTAGATGAATTCTTCCCAGCTGAAATGTAGCAAAGCTTACGTACAAGTAATTCAATACTTCAGTCAGTACAGACCGAATTGAAATTTTAGCAATATTGTTTCCTTCTTACTGACCGTGGGGCGATTGGCTGTAGAACTCTTCAGCAACTCGGGAAATGGAAACCATAAACGAAATTTTGTTTCCATTGATTAACTCAAAGGTGCAATTGTCACCTACTGCAAAATTGTTGTCCCAAGCAAATTCCAGCCAGCCAGCTCTCTATAGAAGGGCTCTTTGTCTACCCAATTTTCTGACGTACAAAATCTTCACAGGCCAAGTGCTTCCACCAGACACATGTAGGATAGCATCACTTGATTGAGAATATAGATGATTCTTCCAAAACTCGGACGGAAGATACTAATAGAATTAGAACATAAAACAAAGATAAAAAATTAAAGAAATGCTAAAAAGAAAACATTAAGGTGAAAAATAAAAAATAAAGTTCAAAGTGGAAACACATTTCAGAGTAACAAAAGAAAACAATAATACTACAAACCATCAAGCTTTTTGTTTTTTTTTCCCCTTCCTCAGTATGGATGATCGCAAAGATACAGCCTTGAGGAATTTCAGATATTTTCCAGTAGCTAAGTAGCATAAAATTCAAAATGTTTCTGCATTTAATACAAGAACATAGACAACAACAAACCTACTAAACAAAACATACATAACCAAGTTCACTATCATCCAAGATGATACTACTTCGAAACTATAACAAGAACCGATAGTTAGGCGACATTACGTCAAAAAAGGGAAACCTTCATCACGACTCTGCGGTGATAATTCCTCTCAATCAACTCAAAGATGCAGATGTCTCCTGAATGCAGGGAGTTTTCCAGCAGAAATTTATGGTACCCTTTACAGAGATAATATCCTGATTTGTTACTTGAGAAATGAACAAGCCACCGATTATTCCTTATTTCGAGTCTAACGATTTGCGACTTTGGTTCAAGATATTTCTTCACAAAATTAGCAGGCAGATGCTGCAAAAAAAAACCATTGAAGGGACACTATTAATTTCTGAAACCTAAGCAAGCGAGAAAAAAATTGTCTTTTTGGCAAGGAAAACTAACCATTTACTTGAAGATGTTAGCTACGGATTGATGTCTATCCATGAAAATACAGTCTCTTCAATTAAATGGTTTACTTATTGTGAGCTATACATTTTTGTAAACATATTAATTTGTATAAGAAAATGTGACGTACCACTTTATAAGAATTTGTCACACGTGATTTGAAGAAGGGTTTTCCAGAAGAGACTTTGCTGGCTGCTTCAAAAGCCTTGCTATCTGTTATAACCCTTCGAGTGCGCTGCCTAGCAGCTGTGACATTGCCTGTACACAAAAGCAGTGGATAAGCAGTACTAATTCATTTGTTAGTAAAATTTTGAGTTCTTTGAAAGCTTCTAGATTTACCTTTCTTGGCATCAACTTTTTCTCGAGGATGTTGAGACTTTATCCCTACAGCTTCGCTCTGTAGATGCAGCTAATAATTATCTCCTCGGACCATTTTTAAAAGTTGAGCACTAGCTCTGGTTCTCATTCTCTTGCGAGGTGGAGAAATCGGTGGCAGAGATTCCTCTGCTGTGTTGGGACAGGGTGATGAACTGCCCAAGATTTGAACTGAATCATCATCATCATCATCTTTGGTTTCTTCCTTATTGGGCACTTTTGGATTCCCTTTAACCTCAGACTCGTCTGAATGGGCAGGAAAAGAAGGATAATCTATCTGACAAGTAAATGAATCACAAATTGAAAGTTGAAGTCGAGAATTCTCTTCATGTCTGAAAATAAGCAAGTGCCCGATGCCTAAGGAATAGTGATTTGCAAATTTCGGCCAACCCTGATTCAGCCACACCTTGCCATTGCTTTTCTTCAAACCTATTTTCCATTCCGAACCATAGGGAGATTTGAGTAAGATCGATTTGGGCAGAGTCCCACCATAGAGCCTCGCTACTCTCTTCGGAAGCTTCTGCATACATCACAGATAGCGTTCTTCAGAATACACAACTTAGCTACAATCCAAAAGTAAAGGAAAAAACAAAAAAGAGCACTATTCCTTAGGCATCGGGCACTTGAAAGCTTAAAAAATTAGTGCAGTACACAGTGTGCTCTTCCTTATGGGTAAATTTGCAGAAAATTGCACGTCCATAGAGACTACAACCAATATTTCTAAAGGAAACAGTACTAATGCAAGAATATATTAGACCATAAGTGCTCTTAGATTTTATCTTGCAAAAAGCCAAGAATATGTTCTGCCACTAAAATATGCATTTTATAAAGTTTCTTTTTGATTAACACCAAAACAGAGTCCATGCCTTTAGCTCTGTTTATTTATGTAAAGGATAAAAGAGTAATCAATCAAGCATTGGCTTCTAAATCCTTTTCAAGAGTGAACTCCAATTATCCCCGTTTACAATGGTTGAATTCATTAACAAAAATTGAAAAACAGAAGTTCATTTTTTTTTTTACTCGAACAGAGCAACAAAAACCAAACCAACAATAACAGCATAACAACCAAACTCTCTTCTAAGTACAAAAGCATAGGCTACAAGAGAAAAGGTGAAAAAAAAAAAAAAAAAAACCAAAACGACTAGATACAGCATAAAACAATACGAAGGCGATTCAGATAACAAGTACAAAGACATGTTCATGGACACAAACTAGTAGGAGACCAGACCTGGTTTACTGTTTGGCCATGGAATTCATGAAACAAGACCAATAAAAAAAAAAACAAACAAACAAATCAACGACATGAAATCCATAAAAAAAGAAAAATAAACCCAACAAAAACCCAAAAAAAAAAAATCCAAGAACAGATGTGCTGACAAAAAAAGAAAATCATCCATGTTACAGCTGTTTTCAGGTCATACAAGTCAAAGAAACTCACAGAAAAATAAAAGCAGTTTGTTTTCATTAAAATAAAAAATAACGAGAGGAAATGAACAGAACCCATAGGAGAAAATCTACTGATACGAAGAGGTGGCTTACAAGCTTCTCCTTCTTAAGAGTTGATTTGAAAATTATGTTGAAAAACTCTAAACCAGTCGACAAACCTTGCCCATCACCAGAATTCATCACAGAAAAAGAAGGAAAAAAAAAAAAGGTTTCTTTCTCTTCTCTCTATCTCTCTCTCTATTTCAAAGGGAATAGTGATGTGGTGAACAAAAAAGCCCCTTTGGTTAAAAAAAACCCTAGGTCAAAGAGGACAGATTTGTTCCTTTCTCTCTCTGTTCTTCTTCTGGAAAAAAGGAGTAAACTCGGGTTTTCATCTAATGGGAGTTTTTGCGTAATAATCCCAACCTAGTTTGGTTTCAGACGAAATCCTAATTTTTTGATTAAGCTTTAAATAACGAGAGATTCAAGAAATCAACCGTAACCGATTTAGGTGAAATAAAGGAAATCAGAAAAAGAAAAAGGTACGAATTTTTGCTGAAGAAGTACGAGCTTACCAGAGTACGTCAATGTCAGACTCAGAGCTTTTCCCATTGGTTTTTCTATCGGCTCCACCTCTGCACCGCAGGAATCAATTCGAATTCAGTTCCGATGCCATTTTCCGACGGCAGAGAAAATTTTTCCGGCGGCGAATTTCCGGTGATTCTTATCGCTGCCGTTCAGTCTTGTCGAAGCTACTGAAAAAACATGAATAAAAAAATTTTTAAAAAAAAGGCGCGAAAATGGTGAGAGAAATGAGAACCAAAAAGAGAGAGGGCAGCCGATTAAAAGTCCATTATCCAGAGTTTTTACTTTTGTTTATTATAATAAGTAAAAAAAAGATGTGAAAGTTAAAACTTCTTAACAAGTATTTAAAATTAAAAAGTTTTTAATATTAAAATAATAAGTATTTTGATAAGTATTAAATATATTAAATGAAATTTCTAATGTCTAATTTAAATTTAGTTATAAGTTTCGAAGTTTACTTAAAAAAGTTTTTCTTATAAACTTCTTAACTTTGATAAGAAACACATTTAGAGATTAGAGGCTTTTTTAACAGATCATTTAAACATTTCTAGAAACTTCTTTTAGACATTAAAAGTAAAAAATAACTTCTAAAAAGCTCTATCAAACAGACCCTAAAGAGGAGCTAATGAGATGTCATTTCTTGATTTCCATAAATGTCACGTCGTTTTGATTTATTTATATGGATTTTATTTTTTTGAAAACTTTTTTCAATAGAAGAAAGAAGAATAAATTTAAAGGGTGTTCAATACTAATACCTCCAAACCTAAACCTAATCATCATTTGGTAACTTCTCTCTTAAATTTTTATTTTGATAATTTAACTCTTGATCTTTTTAAATTTTATTATAATTGTACTACATTTTAGATTTGATCAAAAATGATGTTTTTTGTTTTCACACAAATTTTTTATGATTAATTTAACAGAAAATTAAGCATGTTATAATAATTTAACAAACTCAGGAGATAAATTGAGAAAAAAAAATTATTGGGAAACCAAAAGTAATCAAAAGATGAGAAGTTAGTGAAATCAAATAAGGACCTGTAGACCACAATATTGTCTGAGAGTAGGAAAGCACACGGCATATCCTTTTCCACATAGTAACTTATGACAAACTTGGAATGAAAACGTTTGTCGTTTTGGTTGAGGGACGTATAACTCGGCATAGACAATTGCATATCTTTCTTCAATTTAATTTCATAAAATTCAGCCTGAACTACGTGCCATTTTACGTTTTTTTTTTTCTTTTGCTAAAGCATGGAAAAGATTAAGATGTGATTGGAGGCATTACCTAACAGGTGATTTCACAATCTCTATTGAACTTTATTATAAAGTGAAGAGTTTAAATCCTTGACTTTAAATTAAAAAAAAAAAAACATGTTATGTTTTTGTAATGATCTCATTTTAAAAGGATGTGTCATGTATTAGGGAAAAAGATATATGACAATACATTTAACATGCGTTTGGTGTTAAGATTTAGATTGTAGAATTCAGATTTAAATTGAATTATGTGTTTATCGAAGCATTTGAATTACTGGAATCAAAAAGTATAAAAACTTGAAATGTATTAAAAAATATATTAATATAGAGCTTGTTTCGTTTATTTCGAAATTCTATGTAAGTTTTTTTAAATCATATCATTTGGACTTGTCTATGCAAAATTATAGAATTTTAAAATTTGAGCTACAAAACTGTGTGAATAGTAAAACGGAAGGAAAAAAGATAAAAATTGAATTATAATTGTAGGATTTGAACCCAAACACTAAACAAGCATAATTCAAACAACTTTATTAATTTTTTTAAAATAAATTTTAATAAGAGCATATACCCTAACACATCATCTTTAATAATGAGTTCATAAGCTTGAGGAGAAAGTAAACAATCACTTAATTGACCCAGGCAAGTCAATAATCGAAATTAGAGATCATAACACAAGAAAATAATTGAAGAGATTATGATAATAATCACATGTCATTTACTTCTAAACTTAAAATCATGGGATTTATAACTTTTGATAAGTTTTTTAATAAATGACCCTAATTTTTAAAAATTAGTCTAAAAGCCTAAGTTTTTAGAAATTAGTTAAAAGATTTTTTTTTTCTTAAAATGGTCAATCATTTTTGTAAATAGTCAATTACTAATTGACCATATTGAACAATTAATCACTGATTGACTATCGGTCAATCACTGATTGATCATAATATAGCTCATAAATTTTTTTAATCAATCACTAATTGACCCATAGCCAATCATTGATTGACCATTAACAATATTACAAAATTTTATTTTTGCAATCAATCATTGATTGACCCATACGAATCATTGATTAGTCATAAACAATGATACAAATTTTTCAATCAATCAGTGATTAATTATGAGTAAATCACTGATTTATCATTAAAAAATTAAAAAAAAAACTTTCTCCCTTCCCCTCTCTCCCTCTCCCCCACCTACGATAGCCCTCTTTTTCTCTCCCCATTCTCGATTATCTCCCTTTCACCACTACTTTTTTCCCCCTTCTCTCTCCTTTGGTTTCTCCCTCTCACCACTGCGAGCCATGATTGATTGTGGGCTTGACAGTTATGGAAATCGATCTTCCATCGTTTATCGTTTGGTTAAGGTAGGTGTTGAATGATGAACTAAGCACCTTTTGTAATACCCGAAATTTCGATGAAACTATGATTTCCTTTTAGACAAGGAAAATCCCGAGTCTTACTCTTGGATGTCGATATAAAACTCACGATCTGAGTTAAATATCAGTATATGTTTGAGTTCTCGTTTAATTAGCTATGAGACTCAATAAGCAGTTTGCTTAGTCATGCATCTGACCCTTGAGCAAAAAGGGAAGGAAAATTCTATGATTTCATGCTGGTCAAAGTTTGACCGAAAAAGTCAAAGTTGACCGAAAAGTCAAAGGTTGACCAGGGAGGTCAAATAGATGAAGGTGTTGAGATATAGCAAAGCAGTATGGAATTATACTGCGAAAAACCTTCATTACGGACAATTTAGCAAGCATAAGCTGTGAGACCACCCAAGAAAATCAAGCACACCAAGTATGGTATTAAGGGCAAGAAAGGTGCCAAGAGATAAGAAAAATTTTATTCAGTTTATTTTTACACAGATGAATTTTGGACTGTAGTACAGTATAAAAATATTGTGTTTAAGCAAACACAATATTAGAAATATCTGTGTAGCAGAAAAATGGACTGAATATTGAGGAAAAGCCAAACATGGCTTAATATGGATGACATCATCCTATCCTTAATTTATGACATCATAATTGGATTAAATAAGCTTGGAAAGAAAACCAAGAACTCTCTAGAACAAGATGACATGGCCGGCCACCTCAGGGGCAAAAATGCCAAAATTTTATCTTTAGGGGTTAAAGTGAAAATTTTGGAAAATTGATGATGTAAGCGAAGTGATGTCATCAAGATGATGTCATCAAGGTGAGATAAGCTTGGCTTGTTCACCAAGAAAGCAACCGGCCACCTAGGGGGCATTTTTGTAAGAATTTTCACTTTTGGGGCAAAAGTGTAAATTTTGGAAATTTGGTGATGTAAGCAATGAGGTAAGCGATGATGTAAGCCATGATGTCATCCCTTGCTTGCTCTCCAAGTCTTGGCCGGCCACCTTGACACCTAGCATGCCAATTGCATTATTTCCTCCAAGTTTAGGGGCTAAAATGCAAATTTTGAAAAGTTTGCATTTGCCTATAAATAGGTGCTCATTTTATTCAAAAAAATCAGAAAATTGAGCCAAGTTCTGCCCATTTTTCTGCTCCAAAACCGTCCCTTAGCAGCCAAAGGAAAACAAGAACCAAAAACAAAAATCCAAGAGACAATCCCTTAGGGAGAGTTCGGATTTTGTGAGGAAGAGAAAGAAAATAGAAAAGTGAGATTATGTGGGTTTAGGACAACCGGATTTTTGTAGGAAGAACCACCCAATGACCAACAAGTTTTGGTCCTAATTAGAGGAGCAAAACCGGCTATGAGCAGCCAAGGAGAGGGGGCAGAAAAATGCACCAAACCCCTAGTCTAGCCTTGTGTGCATCGAGGTAATCTCCGTTGATCTTAAGCTTTTCGTTTAAGCTTTAAATTTGAGAAATTTAAATGTATTTCCAGCATTGGATGTAAGAGCTTAAGCTCACCTTTTAGTGCTTGATTATGCTTGAATAGGGTGGTGGTCTCTAGTTTACATTTTTGATGCATGTTTGATGATGTGCTTATAGGTTTGTGAGTTTGCCTACCATGTGTTTGTTATATGTTCTCATAGGTTGAGATTGAATGTATGATTATGTGATTGATGGAATGGAACGTTAGAAACGATTGCATGTGTGACCTTAGGCTCCCGCTGTAGTCGGTTGAGGTAGCGTGCACGTTTTAGGACGTAAAACGAAATTATGAACCGAAACTGCCAGTCTCGGGTCAAGACTGGGCAGTGTTATGGAAATGGTATTTTGAGGCCCTTAGAGGCCGAATTTGAAGAAACTCAAAACTAAAAAGTTGTAGATAAGGGTTTTTGCTAGAGGGCAACGCGGACCGTTTTTCAAAATAAGGCTCCAATGGCCTCCGTTTTTACGAAAATCCGAGGCTAATCTGCCCAGACCTAGTCTACACGTCCAGTAAGTTTCAAATTAAAACTGACAAGAATCTAAGCAGAACTGGGTTTTCCTCAAAACATGAAAGTTGTAGTATTATCCGAGATCTACAACTTTTATGAAGAAAGTTTTATCAAATTATGAACAGATTTTAAAGTACAATTTGATTCCCAAAACTGTGCAGGAAACAGAAATTCCAGCACAGGATTTTCAGAAAAACAGTGCATAGGCAGGATATTCCTGCACATGCACTGATAACCTAAGTTTAAGAAACTGTTTTCAAAGATTGTTTTCAGAGCTTGACAGTTTTTAACTGTCTTTGCTTAAATGTTAAGATTTGATGAAAATGCGGTTTTCATTAAGATTGTTAAAGAAAACTTGACAACGGTTTGTCAAGAAATAATTGAAATACGCAGGGTCCTATGGTAAACAACTATAGGACAAATAGTAACCGGGAAGGTTACCTAATTTTATTGGGCCAATAAGTTAGGTTACTCATAGTAACCACTTGAGATAGCGGGTTGGGCCTTAATAACATTAGCAACCTAATATTATTCATGTATGGTTGGGCTTAGTACCCAAGGTTACCTGAAGTAACCTAATTAGTTATTGTTTAAGTATGTTGGGCCTTGGGCCCTAGGGTTACGGAAAGTAACCGAGCAAGTTATCATGTGATGTTTTAGGGGGAACATATAATATAACTAAGGCTACTCATAAATGTTGGTTAGGACTCAAACATTTAACGATTATGATTTATGGTTAGCAAGAATGTGTATGGCTCTTATCTTACGTCCTGTTTGGAAACAGGAGTAGGAACTATTGTCGTACCACGTTTGGACGATAAACCAAGAGCATAGGACTAAAGGTAAGTATAACTCCGCCTACAGCATGGGCAAAATGTTTTTAAAGAACATGTTTTTCAAGAAATCATAGGTTGATGATTTATGGTACTTACGCTATGCTATGATGCTATGTTATGAGGTTTATGTCATGATGTTATGCTAAGATGAAATGTTATGATGCTATGTTATGAGGTTTATGTCATGATGTTATGCTAAGATGAAATGTTATGATGCTATGTTATGAGGTTCATGTCATGACGTATATGATAAGATACTATGTTACGATGCTATGCTATGAGGATTTATGTTACGACAGTTATGTAATGGTTTATGTTATGTTATGTTCTATTTTAATATAGTGACACCATGTAGCATGTCCACTAATATTAACTACATGGTAAGAACACATGTTAAGACAAGCTAAGGTCATTTGTGTCGTACCGACTTGCCATAGTGGCGGGTTTAAATGGTTTAGTCTATGGTTTGGGCTGAGTTGGATTGGCTGCCCCAATCACTCCATGTTAAACAGTTTGTTTCATGGTTTGAGTTGGTTTGGATTGGCTGCCTCCAGCCGTTCCATGGTGATGGACCACGGTACGTGCACACATGATATGCAAATAAATAGAATCAAGATAATGAATGAAAGTTTAATTGATTCATAAGAAAGCCTAAATGGTTCATGCATTCTTTTGTTAAAATGTTTTGCGGATTGCACGTTGTACTTACTGGGCATAAGCTCACTACTTACGTTCATGCTGTAGGTTAGCAACCTACCGGTGATACTTGATGCAAGGCTGTGAAGGCTGGCGCTACAGATTGTGAAATGTGGGATGGACACCGCCACGGGTTTTGAATTTATGCTATGTAAAATATGTTTTGAAAAATATATTTAAAAGATGTGTTTTATGTTATGTGATAGTATGGATAAGAAACCGTTTTCAAGTAGAAAACTATTTTTAAGAAATTGTTTTCAAGAACGAGTTAAAGAATGGTTTTCAAGGATAATGGCAAGCAAGTTGCCTCGTGTCGTACCGACCCACACTAGGTTGGGTTTGGTTCACGATATGAATACGTTAGCTTTCAATAGGATTATGAAAGCTCGGTACTCGAGTGAGTACTTATGATTATGCATGAAGATAAGTTAAGTTTTATGTAAGCAAGAAAAGAAAAAAAAATTTACTCCGAATTTTCCGCAGTTTAAGCTTTTTAAATTAAGAAGTAAGTTAAGCAAGAAATGTAACGGCCCACGTCTGCGCAGTAGGAGTAGGACGCCCCTACGCGTGACGGTTCGGGTCGTTACACCTTTGCAATGGACATATTGGGCACACATTAGGCAATCGAACGTCATTATTCGTCGTTCTTCATGTTGAGCCAGGTGTGAAGCTGATCAAAACACTACTTAGTAATTTTATGGTTTTTAAGAGGTCAATGAGATCAATATCAAGTGATAGATAGACCATTATTCGATGTTCATAAGTTCATTATATGATTGCCCATTGGGTCGGGCCCAAGTATCTGGGCTTATGTGTAATAACTAGAATTTTACGACATTACGATTTCTTGTAAAGAAATTGAGTTGTACCATGATTGTATTTATGAAAGAGCCCGATTTAGGGTTTTTAATGAGTTTTGTGAGTTCTTATGATTTTATAAGACTCAAAATGATTGGTTAGCCAAGCATTTGATCTTTTGGGTAAAAAGGGTAGAAAAACTCTATGATTTTATGCTGGTCAAAGTTTGACCAAGAAAGTCAAAGTTAACCAGAAAGGTCAAATTTATGACGATACTGAAATATATAAGCAGTATGGAAATTATACTGCGAAAACCGTTTTTATGGACAAGATAGTATGAATAAGATTTAAAACCGCCATAGAAAAATCAAGCACATTAAATAGGATATCAAAGGCCAAAAGGGCTTTAAGCAAAAATAAAATTTTTGTACAGTCCATTTTTACACATATAAATTTTGGACTGCAGTTCAGTATATAGTACTGTGTATTAGTGAACACAGTATTGGAAATATCTGTTTTTGGCATAAAAGTGGACTGCCTATTAAGGAAAAAGGCAAACAAGTCTTAATGATGCTTACATGATTTTATCCCCAAATTATGACATCATTAAGGAATTAAGCAAAATTGGAAAGTAATATTGGATGGTTCTAGACAAGGATGGCCGGCCACCTAAGGGGTTCTTTGTGCAAAAATTTACTTTTTCAAGGACTTTTGAGTAAATTTGAAAAGTTCTAAATCACCTATAAATAGGTGACCCATTTGGTTCAAAAAAATTGTGAAATCTAGCTAAGTTATGCTAAAATTTCCTTCACCTTTTCCCTCTCAAAACCAAACTCAAGAATCAAGAAAAAAAAAAAAAAAAACCAAAGTAGAAAAGATTGTGGGGGTGGTTGGATTTTGATTGAAACAACCACAAGAGATTGAAAAAAATTTTTGGTACCCCATTAGACTAGGGAGGTCGGCTATGGTGAAGGGAAAAAGGAGAAGAAAAAGTGAAGAAAGGAAGGTGCAAGAGTGGCCGGAATTAGTGGAAAACCAACCAAGGGTGACTGAAAAATTTTGGAACCCAACTAGCCAAGGAATGGCCGGTTGCAAGGAATCGGGCGGGGGAGGGGGGGGGGGGGCGGGGTGGGGGAAAGAACAAGCTTAAGCCAAAGCTGGTATTTAATCAAGGTAATCTCCCTTAGTCCTAAACTTTTTAAATTGAACTTCAATTTGGAAATTCAAGTGTATTTCAAGTTGGTTTGTAAGAGCTTAAGCTCAATTTAATTTCCATGCCCAAGTTTGGAAATTAGGTTTTGTGCTTGATTAGATTTAAGGGTGGTTTGATTTATGAGCTTTACATGGTTATGTGATTGATAGTATGATTTTAGGGTTTTGTATGAATGTTTTAGGATGTAATTATATGTCCCCAAATCTGCCTAAGGGTTGCATTCTATGTATGTTGTGGTTTGAATTAGGTTAATAGCATGTTTGATGCATGATTTTGAAACTCATTCTTACAAACCCTAATTTTGATGCAAAATATCCAAGGGTTTGTATATGAATTGTATGGATGTATGATAATGGAATGAACGTTAGAAAGCACTGCATGGCTGGTATAGGCTCTCGGTTGTGGCTGAGTGAGATAGAGTACACGTATTAGAACATAAAATGAATCTAAGCATAAAAACTGCCAGTTCGGGTAAAACTGGCCAGTTTTCTGGAAAGCTGATTTTGAGGCCTTTTGAGGCCGAATTTGAAAAAACGTAAAACATGAAAGTTGTAGAGAAGGGTTTTTCCTAGGGGGCGATGTGAACAGCTTTCAAAAATAAGGCTCCAATGGCCTTTGTTTTTATGAAAATCCGAACCTGGTCATGCCCAAACTTTATGCACGGCCAGACAGGTTCAACAGGATAAATGAGTGGGTTAGAGACTAATCTGGGTCTCGAGTAAATCACAAAAGTTTTAGGGTTTCTCAAGATCTAAAACTTTCTTTAAGAAAACTTTTTCAGATTCGACCTAAATTTTTAAATAAAATTAAATTTCAAAAATTGTGCAGTAAACAGGAAATTCCTGCACAGGATTTTCTAAAACAGTACAGAAAAGGACATTCCTGCACATACACTGACAAATTAACAGTAAGAAACTGTTCCAAAGGCAGTTTCTATCATTTAATAATTTTTTCAAGACCCACTCATAAGATTACAAATTTTAATAAAATGAACAAGGATTTTTGAAGAAAATAATCATAAAACCCTAAGTTTTTCCAAAGCAAAGAAAAAGAAGTTTTGAACCAAGTTTTGGTGAACAATAACCGAGAAGAATACCGAGTTATTTGATTGGCCCCAAAGCCTAAGGGTTACTCAATGTAATCTAACAAAATATAAGTATGTTGGTTGGGCCTAAAAACCAGGGTTACTTAGAGTAACCTAATATGATGTGTTAAAAAAAAAAAAAAAGGCTTAGGCCCAAGGACAGGAATGATAACCTAACATTATTTATATATGTAAGGCTTAGTGGAAGGTTACTTTAAGTAACCTATCAAGTTACGCTCTATGTATGATAAGCCCTAAACCCTAGGGTTATCAGTGATACTAAGTAAGTATCAAGCATTGTTTAAGGGGGGACATATAACTAAGATTAAGTATGAATGTTGGTTAGATCACCAGCATTTTTAATCCTTACCCTATGTCCTTTGGAATAGCAGGAGGTAGCCTGCTGTGGTATCCTGACTTGGAACAACACATCACTGGACATAGTGTACGAGGTAAGTACAATTCCGCCTACAGCATAGGCTTTTGTCGTGACACTTACCAAAATTTGTTTGATGTATGATGTGTGATACGATGTATGTTAGAAAAATGTGATGCTAAGGTTTGATGTATGATATGCCAAATTTATGGTTTGATGCATGTTATGATATGTGATATGCAAAGTCTAAAATACGATTATGACTTATGTATGTGTGACATCACGAGCCATGTTCACCAATTCTTAAGTAAGAACAAGCTCAAGTATGAGATCATGAAAAGAAAGTATGATGGCAAGTGAGCTTGCCTGTGTCATATTGACATGCTCGTAGGTTGGGTTTGGTCTATGATTTGAGTTGGACTGGGCTGGCCGTCCCAATCACTCCATAGCTGTGCGCCACAATATGTACACTTATGTTAAGGGTCCATAAGCAAATTAAGTTAAGATAAGATATGAAAGTATGAAAGAATAAGTAAACATAATGAAGCATAATTGGTTCATACATAATTATGCCAGAATAAGCTATGTTATGTTGATTTAAGTTATGTTATGTATTGTTTGTTGTCGCGGATGTTTATGTTGTACTTGCTGAGCGAAAGCTCACGTCTTACGTCTATGCTGTAGGTAAGCAACCTATGGGCAATCTCTGATACAAGATGGGGGAGCGTGGCAGTGCGAACTGTGAAATGTGGGAATGATAACCGCTACGCGTTTTGCCATTTTATGTATATTATGTGATGTTCGAACATCATTATCGTATATACGCTTGTATAAAAAAAAATTTTCACTATTTACGCTAAGTAAGAAAGTACGATATGTATGTATGTATGGTAACGGCCTATACTAGGCGGGTCGTTACATTATGAATGCGTAATGGGTGAATAATGGACCATAGTCCATTGTCTATCGCTCACTGGTTCGATGGTCATGGAGATCTAAGCATAACGTGATGGGAAGACGAAGTCTAATTCAAACAAAAAAGAGATTAAAAAAATAGCTCTTTAACTAGTGTAATTGTTGAAACTATCCTTAATACTCAATAATTAAGCAATATTATGAACATAAAATAAACAAGAAATTAAATTTACCTACAAATAAATTTTTTATTTTATTTACTGATATTTATTTAAACTATTTTTGAAACATACTATTTACTTTAATAAATAGAATATTTATCTACTAAATTTATTATTTACTTCAAATGCTTCAAAAATAAATGCATTAAACTTTTTTTTTAATTTCTTACAAAATATTGTGATTGTAGTATAAATTAGTCATAATTTCACACCTAATTTTAAAAAAAAACGTTAAAAAACCGTTATTTATTACACTTTAAATCTTAATAAATAGTCACTCGTTTATTGTATTATAATTAAGTGGAGAATCATGTTTTGAATACCTCCTTATAAATTTGTCTACTCTAATATTAAAATTGATAGTTTTAGTGTTATGAAATGATAAAATTGTCAAATTTAATATTATGGTGGGCATAAATATTAAAAGCTATTAAATTTATGATATCTTTGCATAGAGATTTATAGCGAAATAGCCTTTTTTATTTTTATTTTTAATAATGAGTGAAGTTTTTAAAAAAGAGTTAAAATGTCATTTTTTCTAAATGGTGTTAATCAATTGTCTTACATGGTCAATCATTGATTAATGTCAATCAATGATTGACCCTAAGTTAATCATAGTCAATCATTAATTGACTAAATCTAAAAAAATAACAGATCCTAAATAACAAAAAAAAAAAAAAAGATTGAGCTATCAATTAGATTAGGTGATAAAAAAAAGCTATCTAGCCTAATTTTTCTTTTGGATCACATTTAGATCATAAGCCCCATTTAGGCTCCATTTGGATCACGTGTCCATTTTTGAAAAGGAAAATTTTCTTGTTTTAAATGAGAAAGTTTTTCATTCTAAAATAAGATGGTACTTGGATGTGTAAAAAATTTTCTTTTTGAAAATAAAAGGTTGTTTGGAATGAGAAAAAAAGATATTAGAAATAGTTTATTGTGAGAATATTTCAAAAAGACTCTTTTTTTTTTCCCAAAAGAGTATTGTACAAAGTAAGTTTGAAATAAGATAGTTTTTTTTTTCAAAATGAGAAAATTATGGAAGAAGTTGAGACAAACACGTTTTTGCAAAAATTTTCCGATTTCAGAAATTGGACACTCCATCCAAACAGAGGGTTAATATTTTCGTAGTCTTTTTTTTTTTTTTTTAAATTTAAGTTGAAAAGAAAAGAAAAAGGGGGAAAAAAAGATTTGGGGATAAACATGTCGTTAGCAAGAATCGAAGATTTCATACACTTGAGGTGACCGCAGAGCAAATCACCTTTGACGGAAAAGAACAAAAAATTCTTTCTTGTTTCTTTTCACACTACTACAAAAGTTTGGCTTAGATGGCGGAGAATACACGACGGTTATAAAAAAACCGCCATCTAAAACCTAATTACGATACGGTTTTAATTAACCATCGTGTAAAGGCCATTTTACATGACTGTTTTGAACGACAACTGTCGTGTAAATTTCTCACTTTAGTGAAATTTGCTCCCTTTTTTCCTCTATTCGACGATGATATGAACCATCATGGAATATTGAGATACCATGACAATTTATTAACCGTCGTAGTATCTCAAAACATTCCATGATGTTAGATTACATGACGGTTGTCTAACCGTCGTGTAAACTTTAGACGACAATTAATAATCGTCGTTAAATCCACAATTTTTACTAGTGTTAAGAAAATTTGACGAACCAACTCGAGTTTTTCAGAAGATCTTTGGTTTGCCATGACAAATAAAGCAGATTAAAAATAACAAGAATAAATGCTTAAATCAAATTAGCAACTCATAATTAAAAAGTGAGCACATTCTAGGCAAGAAAGAACTAGCTAAATTCACACTAACTTTAATTTACTATCTACTAATCTCAACGGAGCGGTTCTACCATATTTTCTATACAATTCCCCGGTCCAACCAGTGTGAATAAATTTTTAAGATAATCTTAAAATCTTTCATAAATTCAGTCAAATTTGAATTGTTGTACGTCCCATTAATTAAAAAAGAAAAAAGAAAGAAAGGAAGATATGCTGTACATGACTAATTAGGCATATTTTTGTGGACTTCATGTCAAAAAATAAAAATAAAAAACCAATTAAATAACTTCATAGGCAAGTTTGTGCCGAGCCAAATTAGTGTCTTGCATGTCCATATTACTTCTTCCTACCATAGGGGTTGCTCTCGCTGAATCCGTGGTGTGCTCGTCGAACTTTACGCGTTTTCTCCCTATTCTTCGAGGCACTGCTTTCTATGTTTAAGTTCACCCTTGGCGGGCTAGAAAAGCAGAATGATGCAGCAACGGCCTGGCCAAAAATTGCACGGTTCGAACAAAGTTTCAATGGAGATCAGATATTCATAACATCAGTGAAGCATATAGATAGCTATACTCGGGAAAAAGCGAGAATCAACAGAGAAGAAGGAATATAAGAAAGTAAAAATAATCTTCCTGCGGAGTTTGTGTATGCTAAAAGTATCGGTTGCCTTTTATGAGATCAGAAAGAGCAACTTGTACCTGCAGATCAAGGCGGTGCACATTGAAAATGTCCTTCAAATTGTGAGAATTATAGGATGATATGTAGGATTTGTATGCGTCTTTGCTGACTTGTTCAAATAGTAGTTCTTGGCCACCAATCTCTCCTGCATCATTCCAAGTAACATCGTCATTCACGGGACCGAGAGTTTACTTAAAAAAATGGCATAACGTAAAATCATCAACGAGGAATTAGTAAATCACCAGCTCAGACTGCAGATTTAAGAGCCTCCTCTCGCTAACTCGTACTCTTTAACCGGAATTTTTGCATCCTGAATGTGAAGATAGAGTACAAATTCAAAAGCAATCGAAATGGAAGATGATACACACAACCCCTTAATTCAGATTTTTTTTTTTTTTTAACCTGGAAAATTTCCTTCCAAAACAACATATGTTTCTAGTTGTAACTGTAAAAATGTACCTTTAAGTAGCACAGAAATCGCATTTCTTCTGGAATGAGGAAAAGCAGTGCATTTCCTTTTGCACCTTCCCCGCGAGCTGTTCGACCAACCCTGTGAATATACCACTGAAAAACAACAACCACAAGCTTCAGAATCATCATTATGAACTAAAAGGAAACTTGAAAAGCAACGGAAATGCATATGTCGACTAAGATAAGAATAGCAGGGCCACCTTTGGTTCCGAAGGAGGATCGTATTGCACGATCCAGTCCTACAAGCAAAGACAACATCAAATTAAACAAGCTATAAAAAAGTGGTACTTGTTTTTAAGAATCAATCTTCAAGAGCACTTCCATTGCCGCGAAGAACGTAAATTGAAAAATAAATCAAAACTACCATAT
>CM046366.1:12573915-12614792 GCA_025413025.1 Ficus hispida | reverse complement strand
TAAAAGATTTGGGGATAAACATTCGTTAGCAAGAATCGAAGATTTCATACACTTGTGTGACTGCAGAACAAATCACCTTTGACGCAGAAGAACAAAAAAATTATTTTTGTTTCTTTTTAAGAAAATTTGACGAACCAACTCGAGTATTCAGAAAATCTTTGGTTTGCCATGAGAATAAAACAGATTAAGAATAACAAGAATGCTTAAATCAAATTAGCAACTCATAATTAAAAGGTGATCACATTCTAGACAAGAAATAACTAACTAAATTCACACTAACTTTAATTTACTATCTACTATAAACTCAACAGAGAGGTTCTACCATATTTTCTATACAATTCCCCGTTCCAACCACTGTGAATAAATTTTAAGATAATCTTAAAAACTTTCAGAAATTCAGTCAAATTAGAATTGCTGTACGTCCCACTAATAAAAAAGAAAAAGAAAGAAACAAAGGAAGATATGCTGTACATGACTAATTAGGCATATTTTTGTGGACTTCATGTCAAAAAAAAAAAAAAAAAAATTAAATAACTTCATAGACAAGTTTGTGCCGAGCCAAATTAGTGTCTTGCATGTCCATGTTACTTCTTCCTACCATAGGGGTTGCTCTCGCTGAATCCAAGGCGTGCCTGTCGAACTTTACGCGTTTTCTCCCTATTCTTCGAGGCACTGCTTTCTATGTTTAAGTTCACCCTTGGCGGGCTAGAAAAGCAGAATGATGCAGCAACGGCCTGGCCAAAAATTGCAGGGTTCGAACAAAGTTTCAATGGAGATCAGATATTCATAATATCAGTGAAGCACATAGAAAGCTACATTCGGGAAAAAAGCGAGAATCAACAGAGAAGAAGGAATATAAGAAAGTAACAATAATCGTCCTGCGGAGTTTGTGTATGCTAAAAGTATGTCGCCTTTTATGAGATCAAAAAGAGCAACTTGTACCTGCAGATCAAGGCGGTGCACATTGAAAATGTCCTTCAAATTGTGAGAATTATAGGATGATATGTAGGATTTGTATGCCTCTTTTGCTGACTTGTTCAAATAGTAGTTCTTGGCCACCAAACACTCCTGCATCATTCCAAGTAACATCGTCATTCACGGGACCCGAGAGTTTACCTAAAAAAATGGCATAACGTAAAAATCGTGAACGAGGAATTAGTAAATCACCAGCTCAGACTGCAGATTTAAGAGCCTCTTCTCGCTAAACTCGTACTCTTTAACCGGAATTTTTGCATCCTGAAAGTGAAGATAGGGTACAAATTCAAAAGCAGTCGAAATGGAAGATGATACACACAACCCCTTAATTCAGATTTTTTTTTTTTACTTGGAATCTTTCCCTCCAAACCAACATAAATTTCTAGTTGTAACTGTAAAAATGTACCTTTAAGTAACACAGAAATTGCATTTCTTCTGGAATGAGGAAAAGCAGTGCATTTCCTTTTGCACCTTCCCCACGTGCTGTTCGACCAACCCTGTGAATATACCACTGAAAAACAACAACCACAAGCTTCAGAATCATCGTTGTGGACAAAAGCAAACTTGAAAAACAACGGAAGTGACTTTGAATGCATATGTCGACTAAGATAAGAATAGCAGGGCCACCTTTGGTTCCGAAGGAGGATCGTATTGCACTACCCAGTCCTAAAAGCAAAGACAACATCAAATTATACAAGCTATAAAATTGTTGTGTGTTTTTGAAGAATCAATCTTCAAGAGCACTTCCATTGTCGAAGAACGTAAATTGAAAATAAATCAAAACTACTATATAATCCAGGAAACTTAGAAAAGGAAAGAAACATACCACAGCGGGTATATCCAGTCCACGACCGGCAACATCAGTACATAGCAGAATTCCGCTCTCTGCTTCACTAAATTCTGAAATGGTACTTGTTCTCTTTTTCTGCTTTTGCTTTCCATGGAGATCAAAGCAAGGGACATGAGCATATCTTAGGAGCTCGCTATGGAATTTAACCGAGTCACACGAAGAGAAAAAGACCATCACTTTTTTAGACAGATATCTCTTTAGGAAAGAATATAGAAGTATAAATCTCTTGGCCGAAGGCACAACACAATAGCCTTGTTCCAGCCCTTCATTGGTAACCTGCCGTGTCATAATTTGGTAAGTAACCCAAAATAAGAATTAAAGCCACAATATTATAAATTTAATATGAGAATCAAGTAAAATATAACATCAAAATTCTAATGTTTACCTCAGTTCTGCCATCGTCCACATCGACATAGATGGGTGTCATCTGGAAAGATAAGCGGGCAAGATCCTCAACCTACAGTTTTGTCGGAAAAAAAAATGTAATACGAGAAAAAAATGAATAATTAAGAAGCACATAATAAAATCACAAACAGCACTGCATCTAATGTTTATAAAAAAGAAATTAGGTGAAACAATAAAAATAAAATGGCTAATTTGAAGGAGAGTATCAAATCAAAAAATAAAAAGGCTTAAAGAGCAATAGGCCATTCTAAGCTACAGATATAGAAGGGGAGTACCTTCCGAGTTGGGGTCGCTGAGAATATAGCCGTTTGCCTAGTCTGGACATTAATTAAAAACTCAATCAGTTAAACAATTTCAAACTTGGATGTTGCTATATTTTCTTGCAACTAGAAAAAGAAACAACAAGAATATTTTTTTGTTGAAGGCCGAAGAGATCAGCAAATTAACAAAATCTTAGCACCGTAATAGTATCCCGTACCATTTTATCGATCAAACTTCTTAAAGAATGTTGAGTAAAGATTTGAGCAATTGAGTTACCTTCGGAAGAAACTTGATAATTTGCTTCATATCTTCCTCAAAATTTTGTTCCAATATTCTATCCGCTTCATCAATCATGAGACACTACAAGTGCAAGTAAATTGGAGGGAAAATAATCACAATGCAAAATAAATAGACAAAGGTTTACAATAAAATATGAAATAGTTTGCAGCCAAATTTCCAAAGGAGAGAACATGCAAGAAAACCCAGTAAACAGTTAATGAGTACAAGTTTAGGACCATGCCCAGTTGTCCTGTTCCACCGTCACATATTAAATCTCAAGTAAATTATTCATATTCTTAAATCTACAGCACTTACATTTTCTTTTCAATTCATTTTCTACAAGGGGGAAAAATTCGATCTACAAATGGAAAAGAAAAGTTTCAAGCTGCTCAATATCAGTTCAGTATTACATCCTGAACTCTTAAAATTTACGAAGTCTACTTCACTGCCGAAAATACTAGGTCCATCCTCGTTATAAAGTATAAATGCAATTAGTGTATAAACCATTAAAGTGTTTCATAGAAATAAAATTGCTGAATAATGGTGTTAGCTACCTTCAAACTCTTATATATAAACCCTTTTGTATTTCGAAGATGGTCAAGAAGACGACCGGGAGTTGCCACCAATAAATTTACCCCCTTCACAATACGTTCTGCTTCTCCTCTTCTTGACACACCACCAATAACTAAGCCAAGTGTCTGTGAATGATATTTGAGAAGGTTCTTTGCCACAGCATGGGTCTGGATTTAAACGGTGAATCAGTTGAGGAAACATAAAGGATATTAGAACGATGCTGAGAATCTTATGAGACAAATGCAGAATTGAATGTGGCTAAATAACTTCAGCTGTACCTTAATTTTTTTGTGAAAGTAAAAGGATAAAAGCAACTTATCAAAAACACAAGTTCTTTTGTTTATCATTAAAAAAATTACAAACAAGATCTCAATTTTTTAACCTTTGATATTCAAACAAAACATGGATTTCCTGCCTTCTATGTTCAAATTCACAGAAATTTAAGACTCACAAAATGTCCAAGCATGTTCAAACCCAGAAGACACTTTCTTTTCTTGTGTGTTTGTGTGTGTGTGTACGCGCATGGGCGAGAGAGAGAAAGAGAGAGAAAGAACGAGAGGGATTGAATTTTAGAGTGCAAACAAAGGTGCATATTATGTCCCACATTCTTTGAACAACAATATTTTCAGTTATATGACTATATGACCATCACAATGCCAGGGTTGCAAACAGCCACACCATTGTTAGAATTATCACTTAACAGCAAGACAAAATAGGTCCGTAGTAAGATCATCAAATTACCGTAAACAAGTAGTGCTAATAAACATTAGTGGGAGCCTGTAATTCATCCGAGTTATTGTTATCAGACAACAAAGGCATATGACATGTTTGTACCAGTGACCTTAAGCTTCGATAACTCAAACATATATTTGTTAGTGTCTAAACTTTGCAGTATATAAACATAAACCATGGAATAAGAATGGTTTATACTCCAATCTATTTCCGAAAGCCAAATCATTCACATCTTAAGGTAACTGGCTAATACTTTAGATGAATTAAAAGTCTTATGACTCAAAGCTCAGATTTTTCTTTTTCTCTTAACAAGAAAACTTCCTTTTTATTGATGATGAAACCAATGGCAAAGGAAATAGACCCTCAAACACACAAAAATTAGCAAAAAAGACGTCGGAATTCGTTATCAAACATAACTCGAGTCTGCCATTATAAGATGAGGCAAAAGAACAACTTCTTATAAGAGATTACTAAGGAACAAGTATCTGAATTCACCTGTATTGCAAGCTCTCTTGTTGGGCAAATAATCACAACACCGGTACCGTTACGCGGCCTAAAGCTCGTGTGATACAGCAACTCCACGGCCGGTATTAGAAAAGCAAGAGTTTTACCAGAACCCGTCCTGGCCGCTCCGAGAACATCTCTTCCATACAGGAGAGGAGGGATTGCCCTGGCTTGAATCTGCATTGACAATACATTCAAGGTACATTAAACAAGTTCCCCACTTAAACAAAACCACTTTTCTCTCTAATACAAATTCCCAAGTCAAATCATCATTAAAATAAAATAAAATCCCGAGTCAAAAAGTTTCATCTTCTTTGAGAAAAGTAAGCACAACCCACCAACTGGTTGTGATTTAGAAGTGCCCTTTCAACGTTTTTACAAGAAAAAAAAAAAAAAAACAAGCTTCCTCCCCTTTTTTAATTTTAATTTTAATTTTTACCAAAAATAAAATAGAATAAAATCTCTCCCTAAAATCCTAAGAAAAAAATAATAATAATAATAGTAATGAAACAAAGCAATAGTTTTCCGAAACCAAATAAAAACAATGAGAAACCTGAGTCATATGCTGAAAACCCATCTCGTTAATCGCCATTAAAGTGGGTTCAGACAATCCCAAAGAAGTGAAAGCTTCTGTGCTTATAATGCCATACCCAACACCACTACTCTTCACCTTCTTCTCCTTCTTCTCCTTCTCTTCTTCTTCTTCTTCTTCTTCTTCTTGTGGCTTCGTTTTCTCTCTGTTAAACTTCGTCTTCTTCTTCTTCTTCTTGTCCTTCTTAGAGTTCTCTTTCTTCTGAGTCTCCTCTGCCTTTTCTACTTCTTCTTCTTCTGTTTCTTGGGTTTCGTCGGGTTTGGGAGGCTGAGAGTCAGAGGGCTTCTTGGGTCTGTTTCGCTTGCGCTTTCTCTTCTTGGCCTCGTCGGAGGTGGCGGAGGAACAGGGAGGGCTTTGCTCTGAGTCGTCGGCCATGGTGTTGTGGGCGAACGGGACGTTGATTCCTGATTGCAAGTCGTGTGTGGGAGTGAGAGCAATAAATACCTAAATAGATACATATATATACCTTTTTGTACGTGGTTTTCTTTTTGCACATTTGCCCCTTAAACGTTTTATATTTCTAAGAAGACCCATTAATTTATAAGTTCGATAATGTTCTCCTCAGAATTTTTCTTTTAAAAAAATATTATTAAAATGTGCTCAATTTTATGCTCAACTTCCCGTTGACTTGAGGATATGAACCCCACATTCTACTTATATGTGCACGGAAATTTTCTTGTCAAGTAACAAATTTCCAAATCCAATCTTCAAAATTTTAAATGCTCAACCTCAAGTAACTTAGCAGATTAAAGCACATTACAATAATGAAAACTTCTTGAAATACCAACTCTAATATTAATTTTTGAGTATAATCTTATATGGCATATGAGTTTTCATTTTTTTATGGTAAGTATTTACAGTATTACTACATCAATTGAATATATCTACCAATAAAAATATGAAAAATGAGTTGATATTCAAAAAATTAATATTAGAATTGATATCTCTAATAATATTCTACAATAATTAAATGTTAAGTTGTACATTGATCAAACTTAACATTTTTTTGGGGATAACTTGGGGATTTTCACAATTGTAATTTGAGTTGTTATAAGTTTCTTTATAAATAGTATACCATCATTAGAAATTATTGTGAGAGAGATTAAAGCAAAAAAAAAAAAAAGAAGTGTTTGAAGTGGATGAGTGTCTCTTCATCGTAATGAACTACTTACATAATCTCAATTGAGACGAACATCTATAAATTTCATGTGTTTGTGTTCTTTTATGATTTTTATTAATTTCGATAATATAGAATGTAACGATTGGAAAATTTACAGTATTAATTTCTGAATTTAACATAAATTAAATCATAAATTTTTCTGTAATAAAGATGTAAATTTTTGTAATTTTATGATACAATATGTCCCTATGCCACTAGTTATTTTTTAATATGCAAGGAATTTGGGAATTTGTGAAATTTCCATTAAGAGCTTAAATAGATAAAAGTGATCATGAAAATCCCAATAAAGAATGCCAAATCCATTATACGATTTTATCATGTAAAGAAGTGGAACTTACAAGTATTTCTGAATCAATTTACAATGGTCAGAATTTAATTCTGAACTGAAAAACTGATTAAGAGAAAAAAAATGATACTCCACATACTAGATGTTGGATTGCTAAACAAGTTAGTTGAACAAATGAGTTAGATTATGTTTTTTTTAAAGTAAAATTTTTTTAATAGTTTAAATATTTTTTAATATCAATAGTTGTTTGAACGGTGTAAAATATCAGTGTAAAATTTACCCTGTCAAATCTAACTACTGTAAATCACTATTGAATAGGATAATGACTAAATTAAGTAGAAATATCTTTAAGGATTAAGGGATAAGATTAAATGGATTTTAATCTAATGGCCCGTATCTAGATAAGTATGACTAAAGTAGATAAAGATTAAAAAAAAAAAAGGGATGCAATGGATAGTAAAAATAAAAAATAAAATCTTTAATTTATCCTATTCAGAGGAACGGTGAAAGGGAGATTAAAAAAAAAAAAAAAAGTTTGTTTGTCTTCCAAATAAGTTAAACACAGGGAGAGAGAGAAAAGCAATTTTCTCTTGATTCTTCCCAAAGAGAGAGACGTTGGGAGACGGAGGAGAAAGGAAAATATTTTTTTCTTTTCTCCATCCAAATCTTTAAGCTTGGTTCTCTAACAAGTTTTTACTTAAGATAAAGTGTAAAATAGACCAATTTAAATTGTTATATGTTACTGTTGGGGTTAGACTTCGTCTTCCCTTTAAAACGTTAGCTTTAACAGTTTTCTTAACGAACGTCGAACTCCTGTTTTCATTTCGGGTATCTTATAGTTGGGCCAGCCCCAATTCGTCGATCCGTTCAGGTCTCGAACGTCGATCGTCCATACACATGGGCCTGACCCACAACGATTCTAAATCATTATGATATCTACGAACGTTTATAATCGAACATCGAACGTTCATATCAAAAATGATCTTCAGCTGATAGAATCTCAAATAAGTCACGAACGATGGATTATGAGGACAGAGCCTTATTTCCTACTAACCGTTCGTCGCTCGTTTACAATATAAACAATAAGGAGCATCTCCTATTGCAATCGAACCTACAATGGATAATGATATGTCATGTCTGTATGAAAACTGCCGAATACACGTCTATCTGTGACTCATATGAGTAACCGCTAAGCCCACTATCTGCGATTCATATGGGTAACTGCCAAGTCCATACCATGACACGTGTCCCACGAATAATAAGCGACAACCGCTTGCTTTCAGTTATGGGATCGGACCCATCGATCTTCCTCTATAAA
This sequence comes from Ficus hispida, assembly GCA_025413025.1. Taxonomy (NCBI): domain Eukaryota; kingdom Viridiplantae; phylum Streptophyta; class Magnoliopsida; order Rosales; family Moraceae; genus Ficus; species Ficus hispida. The sequence continues at coordinate 12,606,837 of CM046366.1, read as the reverse complement.
TAGAGAAGGACCCTCCCTGAACAAGGGGATCCTTTTTTTTTTGGGAAAAAACTCCAGTATTCATACTCTTCCAGAGCAATATTTTCCAGACCGAAATTTACAATTCTGTATAAAAAAGCATCGAAATACAAAAAGAAGGATCAATCATAGAGGACGTAGCACTTGTTGGGAGAACCTCTCTAAATTGTGGTGTTATTAGTTTTATGCTGATTTCATTTATTTCAATATTTTCGTATCGGGTTGTCTTTATGAAATTTATTGACAATTTCCAGGGACTCAATACAATTTAATTTATCAATGTTGACTAACTCCGGTTAATTTTTGACAGTAGATATCCAGCATCTACAGTTTGGCGCCCACCGTGGGGCCCCTGGACATTTTACACTCGAAATTCGTAAAGCAACCATGGTTGAAGAGCAAGAACATCAGGAGGAATTCTCCCAAGAGAATCCTGTTCGTCCACAAGAGGCTTCTACATCAGAGGCCAATTCCTAGATCGCAAACCTGACACGATTGGTGGAAGATCTCTCCAAAAAATATAGCGCTCAACAGAATCAAATGGAGAATATCACTGCTGAGAACCAGATTCTCAGAAATCAGTTAACCACCATCAACGCTCAGGTCGCTTACTCATACTATAACCCATATATCGGGTACTCCTCCGGTGCGAGCGCTGGGGGCTGGCAGCAGACGACACAGTACAATCCTCAGCAAACGAGAAACACACCATACAGCCCTATAGCCCGAATGCAACCGCTGCATACACCAGGATACCCGACTTCGGGAAATGAAGGACGAACTCAACAACAACAACAGCAGCGGCAACCACTTCAACGAACGGTCCACGGAAATGATACAAGAAGGAACACCAGTCAAGTTCGACGTTCGACGCCCGACGTTCAACAATCCCCAGAAGATCCCGTTCCACAAGGGACTATGAACGTCGAAGATATGATGAGAAGTTTCATGTCCGAAGAGATGAAGACGTTATAAGCCCAGATGGAGCAACGCTTCTCCTCCCAAATTCACCGTGCCACGACATCCACTCCGGGGTTCGATGATCTAGCTCGTGGTGTCAGAGAAACACCTCTAACGAAGCGAATCACGGATACCATAACTCCGAAATTCGGCAGCATCTCCTTCCCAAGGTTCGACGGAATGTCGGATCCTCACGACCATCTGTTACAATATAAACATGTGGTTCAGTCAACGAACATCCCCACTGGAATGCTCGACGACATGATGTGTAAGCTGTTCGCGCAGAGCTTGAAAGGAGCAGCTTTAAGATGGTTCTGTAATCTACCCCCCGAGTCGATCGATTCATTCGACGAACTATCACTGGAATTCATGCGTAGCTACTCAGTCCACATTCAATCGGGAAAGACGACTAAAGACCTATGGGGTGTAGTACAAGGTCCACATGAGTCGCTTCGCGCTTACATTAAGCGCTTCAGTAAGGCGATATCAGAGATATCTGGGCTCGACGATGGAACGGCCAGAGAAGCGTTGAAAAAGGGTTTGAGACACAAATCCTTGTTCAAAAACGATATCTGCACTCGATACCCTCCAACAATTCAGGATGCCCTTCATAGAGCAAAAGGATTCATCGAGTTGGAGGAGGAAAACGAGCGCGTGGACCGAGACCTAGTGCGAACAAGGGAAGAAGTAGCCAGAGTCCGCAATGACCAAGAAAAGGCCTTCCGACGTGATCGACAACGTCCAGCTCCAAGGGTAGACCGTCGAGAGGGACGAACAGCGAGGCGCGAACAAAAGCGACCTATCTCCCCGCCGAAGTATGCTCTCGGTATAAGCCCTTCCGAACTAATAGCTCACCTAAGGCGCCAGGACTTTGTAACATGGCCAAAAAAGCTGCCAGAAAACCCTGCAAAAGACACCACAAAGTACTGCGAGTTTCACAAAGATCATGGTCACCAAACCATTGATTGTCGAGCGCTAAGGGCTGAAGTCGCAGAACTTTTGAAGAAGGGCCATCTTCGAGAATTTTTGACGGAGAAGGGAAGAGAAACATATGGGCTTGGTAGCGAAGCCAAGGAACGAAGGATCGTGCAGCAAATCGAAGACACACCTTCGCCTCCACCAGTCAGGAAAACAATTAGCATTATTTGCGGAGGCTCAGACTCTAGCAACGAGACTACAAGCCCTAGCAGATCTAATGACGAAGCATTGTTATTACGTTACTAGAACGGTGACAAACAGGTTGGAACGCTCGGTCAACCTTCGGGGAAGTTTGACTTCTTAGTTACATATTCTCCCCCCCCCTCCCCCCGAGGACAGACCAACCAATCGAACCAACGGGATGGGATGAACAGACATACGACTATCAAAGAGGACCACCTTCACCAGGCCAGAAGACGATCGGCGTGATCTGCGGAGGCTCATCCTATAGCGGCGAAACAATAACCGCTATCAAGTCCTACCGAAGTCCCGAAGACCCAATCGAACACTCCATTAGCTTCCATAGCAGCGAGGCTACTAGCCTAAGCCGACCTCATGATGATGCGTTGGTTTTAACTTTGAACGTATCCAATTGTGAGGTTGGGCGAATTCTTGTTGACAACGGAAGTTCGGCAGATGTTCTTTTCCTGTCAACATTAAAGGAAATGGATCTGTCCGAATCGGACGTTGAACGTTCGACGACCGTTTTGACAGGATTTAATGGAGAATCGACCGCCGCTATTGGAAAGATCAAGCTTCCCGTTTTTGCAGCAGGGGAGAATAGGATGACCAATTTTTTGGTTCTGGACTGTCCTTCGGCCTACAATATCATTCTTGGTAGGCCATGGATTCACACTATGAAGGCAGTCCCATCCACGTATCACCAACGTATAAGGTTCCCGACTAAAAGATGAGTGAAGGAAGTGAAAGGCAATCAGGAGACAGCTCAAACCTGTTACCTTCATTCCCTGAAAATGAAGAAAAGTGACCGGTTATAGCAGCTAGAGGAGGAAAAGAAATCGAACAATCAATGTAAACCCGACATGGAGCAATTCGACGAAATCCAGATCGACCCGGAACGTCCCGATCATACTGTTAATATTGGTTCGTTACTCGATCGAACGATACGTGCCGAGCTCATAAGTTTTCTTTTAAACAACCAAGACTGTTTTGCATAGTCACACAACGACATGCCAGGTATCGATCCGAACGTTACAACACATCATTTGAACGTCGATCGGAATCATAAACCTGTCAAACAGAAGAGAAGAAAACTCGGTATCGAACGCAACCAAATTATCAACGAAGAGGTACGGAAGTTGATCGAGGCTGGATTTATCAAAGAGGTTCAGTACCCAGATTGGCTGGCAAACGTTGTAATCGTGAAAAAGAAAAACGGCAAATGGAGAGTCTGTATCGATTTTACAGATTTGAATAAAGCGTGTCCGAAGGATAGTTTCCCCTTGCCTCACATTGATCGACTGGTTGATGCAACTGCGGGCCACGAATTACTCTCGTTCATGGACGCTTTCTCAGGATATAACCAAATCCTTATGCATCCCGACGATCAAGAGAAGACAGCATTCATTACGGAAAGGGGGATCTATTGTTATAAAGTTATGCCGTTCGGATTGAAGAACGCTGGTGCAACATGCCAGAGACTTGTCAACGCAATGTTCGCTGATCAACTGGGTCGAACGATGGAGGTCTACATTGACGACATGTTGGTAAAGTCACTGAAAGCAACTGATCATATCGGACATCTGTTTGAATGCTTTTCAGTACTTCGTCAGCATAACATGCGACTGAACCCATCAAAGTGCTCTTTCGGCGTTTCATCCGGAAAATTCTTGGGTTACATTGTCACGCGACGAGGAATCGAAGCAAATCCTGACCAGATAAGGGCGATAATTGATATGCCATCTCCTAAAAACAAAAGGGAGATTCAAAAGTTGACTGGTAGGATCGCTGCTCTGAATAGATTTATCTCACGTTCGACCGACAAGTGCCAACCCTTTTTCAAGCTGCTGAAAGGGAACAAGAAATTCGAATGGAACGAGCAATGCCAAAAAGCGTTCGATGAACTTAAAAGATATCTATCAAGTCATCCAATTCTAGCGAAGCCTTTAACTGGTGAAAGTTTGTTTTTATACCTAGCCGTAACAGAAGATTCTGTAAGTGCCGTTCTAGTGCGAGACTCGAACGGTGAACAACCAGTCTACTACATCAGCAAGTCATTACTTGATGCAGAAACGAGATACCCGGTGGTCGAAAAATTGGCTTTAGCTCTCATCACAGCAGCTAGAAAGTTAAGACCGTATTTTCAATCACATTCAATAGTCGTCATGTCAACTTACCCGCTACGAGCCATACTTCATAGTCCGAACTTATCTGGACGATTAACGAAGTGGGCGGTTGAGTTGAGTGAATTCGACGTTGAATACAGGGTTCGAACCAGCCTGAAATCTCAAGTTCTTGCTGATTTTGTAGCTGAGCTCACTCCAATTCCTTCCACACCTAGAAACGAAGGAGAATGCTCATGGACGCTCATGGTGGACGGAGCATCAAATTTGAAGGGATCTGGAGTGGGAGTATTTTGTAAGTCACCCAACGGAGAGATAATCGAGCAGTCGTTCCGACTGGGGTTCAATGCTTCGAACAACGAAGCCGAATACGAAGCATTGATCGCTGGGTTACGCTTGGCAAAGGCGCTGGGGGCTCGACGTTTGAATATTCAAAGTGACTCACAACTCATTGTGAATCAAGTACTCGGAGAATATACAGCCAAGGACACAAGAATGGAAGCATACTTGAACGTTGTACGCTCGCTTGTTCAGCATTTTGAAGATTACAAGATCCAACAAGTTCCAAGGAACTCAAATGCACAAGCGGACTCCTTGGCTGCCTTTGGTTCGATGTCCGAGTCATACACGCGTCGAAGCATCCCAGTCGGATTTATCGAAGAACCCAGCATTCAGATCGAAGCCGCAATAATTTCAGACGAAGTAAAAGAAGATTGGCGAACGTCCATTGTAGCTTACCTGAAGGAGGGACTGTTACCAGATGACAGACAAGAGGCACGAAAGGTCAGAACTAAAGCTGCAAGATTTTCATTGATCAATAACATACTCTTTCGTCGTTCCTTTAGCGGTCCCTATGTTCGATGTCTCGACTACAAGGAAGCTGTTTATGTGTTGAAAGAAATCCATGAAGGCGAATGCGGGAACCATTCTGGGGGACGATCTCTATGTAACAAAGTTAAGCGTCAAGGCTACTACTGGCCAACAATGCTCCAAGACAGCGAAGACTTTGTCAAGCGGTGTGATAAATGCCAGAGACATTCTCCAGTTTTCCACCAGCCATCTGAACGACTTTCGAGCGTTGCATCACCATATCCATTCATGAAGTATTCAATGGATATAGTGGGTCCATTACCAAGGGCAAGTGGCCAACGCAAGTTTCTACTCGTACTCACTGACTACTTCACAAAGTGGGTTGAGGCAGAAGCATTTGCGGAAGTTAAAGATTCGGACGTCGAAGGCTTCATTTGGAAGAACATCATTTGCAGATTCGGCTTGCCACAAGAAATTGTCACTGACAATGGATCCCAATTCATCTCAGGCAACTTCAGAAAATTCTGCCAAGCATGGAAGATCAAGCTCAGCTTTTCAACCCCGAGGTACCCCCAAGGGAATGGACAAGCTGAAGCTACCAACAAGACCATTGTTCAGAATTTGAAGAAGAAGCTCGAAGCTCGAAGCTCGAAAGGGTCGATGGGCAGACGAACTTCATGGAGTACTTTGAGCGTACAGAACAACCCCCCGAAGAGCAAACGGTGAATCTCCATTCTCACTGACCTTCGGTGCTGAAGCTGTTGTCCAAGTAGAAATCGGTGTCCCTACACTCCGGCATGAATTGGCTTTAGAACATGAAAGTCAAAATCAAGAAATGCTCAATGACAGTCTGGACGTTCTTGACGAAAAACGAGATCGAGCCTTGATTCGCATGGCAAACTACCAGCAATCAGTGGCGAAGTACTACAACTCGAAAGTTCGACCAAGAACTTTTAACGAAGGAGATCTCGTACTTCGAAAGGTTTTCCAGAACACTGCCGAGCCAAACGCAGGAAAGTTGGGAGCAAATTGGGAAGGTCCTTACAGGATCATGAAGGTTATTCGACCAGGTGTCTACCGTCTGGAAACGAGTGATGGAATAGAGGTTCTCCGCAGTTGGAACGCTCATCACCTTCGAAAATACTACTTGTAATTTTTGTATTTTTCAACCAAGACTTCTAAACTGTCTTTATACTTGTAAGGGCTAGATCCATTACGGCGAGCGCTCGTCACTATATCGAACCCGTAGGTCTACGCCTTAAACTTCACTACTCTTACACGATGTACGAGCTGTGCCTGAACTACGTTCGACTTGATCCCTGAACATTGGGTACGTAGGCAGCTCGTATACGATTGTACGAGTTCAGTCGTAAAATTCAAACTTAAACTGTATCAGAACTAGGAATGGCTTGATCCCTAAACATTGAGTACGTAGGCAGCTCGTCACGTTTGAACGAGTCCAGCTACATTAAATTATTAAAGTCATGTTTTTCTTCAACAGAAAGCATGTATTCTTTTAAATTCATTTTCATTATGAATTTGACTCACTTGTCAATGTTAGAGCATACATCACGGCTCAATTGATGTTCGTTTCAATCGTTCGTCTTAACGAACGCTCAGGTTAACAGACCTAACGATTCATTATCGTGTATTTCCGATTATCTACAACGTTAAAGTTCGGCTGCTATTCGATTCAACATCTAGCGATCGTCCGAACATAATCGATGATTCGTAATCTTACAATTGTTAATGGATCTTTGCAGATTGATCGTTGTAAGGATTCGTTAGCTAACGTTCGATTCAACAAAATTATCATCACACATTGCATATTTATACATAACAATAAATGTGCAAACAAAACTTCTCACTAATTCAATAAAATAAATTTTTTACAATAAAATTCATTGTTCTAATGAAAAGAAAAATTGAAATTACAAAAGAAAAATTAATTCTCCGTCTCTTGAGGCTCAGATACTTCAGCAACGAGCTCGATATTCGGAGCATTGGATTCAGTTGCAGGCTCGACAATAGGAACGTCCGACTCGGCCACAGGAGGATCGGGGACAGACGATGAAGTTCCAGCTTCGCCAGTTGGATCTTCATATAGCTCGATCTCCTCGTCGACTTCAGCATCGATGAGCAGTCCTTGTCTGTATTCCTTCAGGATGTTATACCGAGCTTTGAGAGTAGCTTCCTCGAACGCATTAGTGATTCGGGTGGTGAGTGTTGTGTTCTTGGCTTCAAGGGTTTGAATCTTCTCTTGCGCTTCATTGTATTTATCAACCATGATTTTCATCGCGTTGATATTTTCTTCGCTCGATCGTACTACATTTTGAAGCTCCGAAGTCAAACCCTCAGCGCTTGCTTTCACGCCACCAAAAAGACGTTCGATGTTCAGTACCCTCTCCTCCCATTGCTTGTTCTTCTCCTCGAGCTGCTTATTCTGGTCTTCAAGACCGTCGATCGTAAGCCTATGCTCGCGAATTCTGTCTGTTGTTCGATAGACGAGTCCCATTGCTTGAATGCTCGCCTGAAACATCACAGCAGATTAGTTTAATGATAATAAAAATAAAGTATATATATATATGAAAATAAAGTTCATAAACACGTACCTTCAAGTTGTTCCACAGTATATTGTCGAGGTGCTTTTGAATGCGACCTTCGTACATAATGTCGGTATCCACCTGAGAAATGAGTTGCTTCATAATTTCAACGCTCGCATTTTGGTCTTCAAGAAGACTCATGTTCTCTGGTAGATCGACCTCCACCACGCTGCTTTTCTTAGAAGCAGAAGGTTCGACTTCATTTTCAACAGAGGGGGCTTTGGACTTTTTGTTCCTTTTTGCAGGAACTTTCTTTTTGCCCTTCTCCACAGCTTTCCTCTTTCGGCTTGGAGAAGGTTGTTTCGCTTGCGGCTCGGGAGAAGACTCGAGCACAGGTAGAGGCACCGGCTCGTTCGTTCTTGCTGCATTTTCGGCTACAGCAGCAGAGGCCTGCGCCTTCGCCTTCGCAGCTTCTTTCGCTGCTTTTCTTTTGGCAAGCAGGTCCTTGGGGGATGGAAATTCAACATCCATCGTATCCAAAGCAAATTCTGCGATCAAAGCCTCCTTGTCAGTTAATGGTTCGATGAACAGTGGAGTACCGAAGAGTCTCTTCAACGCTCTCCTGATCACGAACGGCCAATCTACCCAGGAAGGAACTCGTTTAGGAATACCTGTTGGGAGTTCGATAAAGTCCTTCCAGAGGCTCGACGCTCGCAGTCGCTTTGGATTCTGAATCTCGCTCCACTATCTGTTTGGGAGCTCAAGCAATCGTTCGAGTTTCGCTTCGAACAACAGAGCTTTCGGTGGCGGTTTCTTCGATTCTTGGCCTGCAATACAACCAAAATGAAATTAGATACAATGTACATTCGTATTTATAGCACGTTCGACGCTCTATGTTCGATACTTACGAAGAAACCCCCATAATGGGAAAAAGGAATTTGCAAGTTTTCCCATTGACTTTTCATTTACCAACATGAAAAAGTAATGGTCCTACCAATATCGATCGGCATTCTTCATTTCGCCGACAACTTGCCTCTTTTTCCTCGGATACATCGAGTATCGCCCTCTGTCTTTAAAGTTTTCTTGTGGATAATAAATGGCGAGAACATCATCTACTGATAGCTCAATGCTCGCTTTGTCCGCTAATACGATCAGACCCAAGAAAACTCTCATCCCGTTCGGCATCAACTGCGGAATGGCAAGCTGGTAGTGATGCATACACTCGATGAGAAGAGGAGGAAGTGGAAGTCTCAAACCGCACTCGAAGTAGATGGTATACATACATATCCATCCTTCAGAAACGGTGTCCGCTCGCTCGTCTTTGAGTGGGAGGCGAAGTTGGACTTCGTTCGGAAAACCAAAACGACCTCGAATCTCTGTCAGATCGTCTTCTGTCAAGACTGATCTTGGGTTCAACGTTCGAAGAAGAGATTCGATACTTAGTCTTCGTGGTGGTTTCGTCAGTCGGGCAATAGGAGGAATCGTCAAAACTTCGGTCTCTGAAGTACTCGCTGGTCGATTCCTTTCGGATGCCTGATTGCTCGTTTCAGCACCCCTGCGATCTTGTGTGATTTCGTGCTCAATCTTCGACTGACGAACCGCTGATACCCATTCCTCGTCGTCAGAGCTGTCATTGCTCGGGTCAGAGCTCGTCCACTCTATCTCTATGTCTTCGATGACTTGTTTCTCCTTATCCATTGTTTACAAACTAAATTATGGACGAACGATGGAAAAATTTTGGATCTAAAATCCTAACGGATCAAAATCCTCTTGAAGTTTCGGAAGAACACGAAGAACAGAACTCTAAAACCCGAGGAAAAAACCCTCAAACAAAACCTCACCAAAACCTCTAACCAGAATATTTATCTGAAAGAAATGCAAACAAATGACTGGAAAGATTCAAAAACAAGGCGAAATAAAGTTTAACCGAACCTAAATTGCTCAAAAGAAAGAGAGAAATCTTGCCTGAAACTTCTGCGATTTCGGAATCTCTCGGACGCTCTGGGTTTTCTCAGACGTTCCAAATGCAAATATAAGAGGAAATGATTTCGTGTGAAGCGTTATATGGCTTCGCTGTATAACCAACGATCCTGATTTTCTGGGATTTTTTGATCAAACGGCTGGGGTAACGTAACCCTTTGAATTCCCGCTCAAATGATCGTACGTCACATCGTGGCACATCCGGAAATCTCGCGCACGCCAGCTCAGACCTGCGCCATAACGGTACGAATCCCAATGCCATTGCAAAATACCCAGTCGATACGCGCCACGTGTATAGAGATTTCATCTCTCACAGGTCTCGAGGTTTCCCATCGAGTATTTCATCAATCCGTTCTGATCTTCCTGATCTGGTGTAACAACGACTGATGCAATTTTATCAAGTGTGATCAAACACTCTATCGAGGATCCATCGCTCGATAGACTGGGGGGCTATCTGTTGGGGTTAGACTTCGTCTTCCCTTTAAAACGTTAGCTTTAACAGTTTTCTTAACGAACGTTGAACTCCTGTTTTCATTTCGGGTATCTTATAGTTGGGCCAGCCCCAATTCGTCGATCCGTTCAGGTCTCGAACGTCGATCGTCCATACACATGGGCCTGACCCACAACGATTCTAAATCATTATGATATCTACGAACGTTTATAATCGAACATCGAACGTTCATATCAAAAATGATCTTCAGCTGATAGAATCTCAAATAAGTCACGAACGATGGATTATGAGGACAGAGCCTTATTTCCTACTAACCGTTCGTCGCTCGTTTACAATATAAACAATAAGGAGCATCTCCTATTGCAATCGAACCTACAATGGATAATGATATGTCATGTCTGTATGAAAACTGCCGAATACACGTCTATCTGTGACTCATACGAGTAACCGCTAAGCCCACTATCTGCGATTCATATGGGTAACTGCCAAGTCCATACCATGACACGTGTCCCACGAATAATAAGCGATAACCGCTTGCTTTCAGTTATGGGATCGGACCCATCGATCTTCCTCTATAAATAGAGAAGGACCCTCCCTGACCAAGGGGATCCTTTTTTTTTTGGGAAAAAACTCCAGTATTCATACTCTTCCAGAGCAATATTTTCCAGACCGAAATTTACAATTCTGTATAAAAAAGCATCGAAATACAAAAAGAAGGATCAATCATAGAGGACGTAGCACTTGTTGGGCGAACCTCTCTAAATTGTGGTGTTATTAGTTTTATGCTGATTTCATTTATTTCAATATTTTCGTATCGGGTTGTCTTTATGAAATTTATTGACAATTTCCAGGGACTCAATACAATTTAATTTATCAATGTTGACTAACTCCGGTTAATTTTTGACAGTAGATATCCAGCATCTACAGTTACAAACAAGCAATTCAAGATTTAAGAAAGAAAATAAAGGGAAAAAAAAATTAAAATTATAGTAAACGAAAGTTAAGTTTATGTATGCATTAGACGGCTCATGTCTCAGGGGTTATCACATAGAATTACATTGTTTAATCCATAACAATAATAGTCCTATTGAATCATCGTTTTTTTTAAGAAATATCGAATCGTCATTTTGAAACTGTTTTTGGATATCATTTTATTTCTTTTAAAAAATGTTTTTTCGCACCAAAATTTAAAGTTACTACTCAATCACTAGGATCCAAACATGAGTTTAAAAGTTTGGAGGCACATTACTTAAAAAAAAAAAAAAAAAAAAAAAAAAAGAAGGCAATTTATCATAATCAAAAAGTTTTGGAGGTAATAGTTATAGTTTTCATAAACGTAGTGGTTTATTCGTTATTGTATGAAGTGGTGTATTGAATGACATTTACAGGGGTAGATATGTTGGTGACTTTGCTAGCTTCTTCCTTTCTCTACTTAGGTTTGACTCCTGTTGTCTCCTCTTAGGTATCGCTCTAATTTCATCTGTTGAAGCATTAGTTTGATAATGATAGGGTAAACCTCGGATAACCGAATGAGAGAAACTAATATAAAAAATCCGACTCTCTATCATATCTAAAAAAAGTGATTCCTGTTTATACAATTGAAAACTTAAAAATGATAGGTACATATCTGAATCCTTTCTTATTTGCCAAAAAAAGTGGTGCATTGAATGTGTTTATGGGTTTTAAGTAATAGCAGTTAATTAAAATAAATAATAAAATTTAAAAATATAATAAATGAAAATAATAAATTTACTATATTGTTCTTAAAATAAAACTTACCATTAACACCTGCATCCTCTCTCTCCAAAAAAAATCCTGTCTCACTTCCTTTCCAATCACTCGGAATATGTCACATCATCTCAATAAAGGGCATCGTTCTGAGAGTAAGGGTTTGTTTGGTTCACAAGTTCAAATCAATATTTTTAAACTTTTTTTTATTTTTTTCTTCAAAAGTTTTTTATTTTTTCTGAAAAATCAACATAATTTACTATTTAAATTTAAAAATCTTAACTCAAACTTACACACCAAACATCTTTTAAAAAACTGTAGTTTCTCCTTTAGATCCAAATCTTCTTCCTTTCAATTCAAAAAAAAAAAAAAAAAACTTCTTCCCTTTGTTATTCAAATCTCAAAGACCATTTCTCTCTATTTTACTTGGTTTTTCTTTTATTTTCTCTCCTGTAAATGGAAAGATGAGATCTGAAACTTTTGGGAGAAAGACATAACCGGAAACCCACTTCCATGGCGGCGTGAATCTGTTACCACGGATTCTTTGGCAGCCTCTTCGTCGTTATCGCCGTCTTCGCCATAGGCCGACGTGTTCCCATATCCTTCACTTGATTTCTTCTCTTTCGGATCCAACGGTGGTGGGTCTCTGGCGATGCTAATGCTAATGGAAGAGTGGTGGGTCTCCGTTTCCACAACCAAGCAGGAGTTGCCATGCTACTCTTAGAATCCTGTTGAGTAACTTTGGTATTCAAACAAGATGGTTCTGGTGGAAGATCGGATACATAGAGTATGGTTGATTAAAAAAAAAAAAAACACTCATAGTAGATTCTCTCTCTAACTTTATGATTGATTTATTAATTGGAGATGAAATTTTTAAATTAAAATTGATTAACTTTTTAAAAATTACAAAAAATTATTATAATTTTTCGTTAATTTTTCAAAAAAAAAAAAGGATAAAAATTGTTATGAAAAAAATATAATTTAATTAGATATGATGTCAAACAAAATCTAATTTAACATTAAGATTTAACTTCAATTAAATTATATTTTTTCATATTAATTTTTATTTTTTTAAATCAATAAAATTTATAATTAATTTTTTAAAAAATCAATCAATTTTGACTAAAAATATTTATCTTTAACTAACTTATCAAATGAAATATTAGATAAATGGATGAAAACATGGCAAAAGGCTTGAAAGTCGGCAAATATTTAAGCGAGTTTTACATTTTATGATCAATAAAAAAAAAAAAACACAGAAAATGAAACAAGACGGACGTTAGCTTTTTTTTTTTTTTTTTTTTTTAAACTCTCTTAACAATTTATTTTATTGAGATGATGTGGCATATTTGGAGTGGTTGGACAGGAAGTGTGACTTGATTTTTTTAACAGAGGATGCGCCTGCGCCCTTATTATAACTATTTGAAAGTTTAGTATTTAATTGAAAACTGTAATTTACTGGAATTTTTATTTTTGGTTCTCTAACGACAAATTTGAACCTTGTTCTGTGAGATGACAAACTAGATGTCGACATCTCATGTAAATTGAATATTTAGCACATAAATTTACATGTCAATGGAGTTCTCAATAGTTAGGCTTTGTTTGACACATTTGTTTAATTCTAACTAAATTTTATTATTTTGATTAGATTTTTATCTTTTTTAAAAAGTCAACAAAAATTATAGTTAATTTTTAAAAAAATTAACTAATTCTAATTTAAAAATTTTAACTTCAACTAACGATCCAAACGGACGCTTATTTTTTTACTATAATTATAGATGACTACAAACAAAACTATAAACATAAGTACATGTTTTGAATATATTTGATGATGACTACAGACTAAAATTGGTGTTTTCTTAATATAAAATTGATAGACTTTAGGATAATTTATTATCTGGCCCAATTCTAATATGTTTTCTATAAAAAGGTTAAAACAAGAATTTCATTCAAAATCATGGGTGAATTTAGGAATATTATGTGTTTTATTTATTCGATGGTTTTAATTATTCATTTACTTTTAATTAAACCCCTCCATGTCACTACTCCCTTTTTCGAGTCGTGACAGTGTTGCGGAAAGGAGCAAGATAGAGAGGTCTTGCAATGGCCTAGTCTCGGTAACTTGGTTTCTCTCAACGATGTGTATCTTGTTTTCGGCAATGACTCTTTCTACGTGATTAGTTTTTTTTTTTTTTGTTTTTTGGTTTGTAATTTTGTGTGTAAAAATGACAATGTCTTCGTCGTCTTTTATTTGAGTGTTGTAATTCAATTTGTTAATTCTAATAATGAAGATGGTAACCCCACCTTCCGCGTTTATTGTTTGTCCGTCAGATCTGAGTCTTGACGTTGTTTTGGTCCCGCTAGAATTGCTTCTATGTGAAGTTAGTGGTGGTCCTAGTGTTACTAAGTCTTGACTCTCAATCGATCGGGATATTCCATCGATTAATGAGGTTTTGTCAAAAAGATTCTTACATGTACTCGATTTCAGTGTATCGAGATATGTACCTATTATCGGGTCTCAAGCATAAGTCTTTCCCTTTCAGCATCATTAGGCTTTACTGATGAATTAGTTTTTATTGAAGGGTTTTGTCTCTTGTAATACGGGGTCACTTATTAGGTATTATGTTTTTGTATCTCCTTATTATATTTAATGAAATTCCAATTAAAAAAAAAAAAAGTTCTATTCCCCAATCAACTAACTTTCTTTCCATTCGATGCGCATGATTTTTTTTTTCCTTTACCAATTTTCCCTTGAAACAAACTCCACATTATATGGGCACATGAGAAAATGTATTAAAAAATTGGCGCTTCTCATCGATTTTCAGGAATGCAGCCACTAACGGCCAAGGAATTCCTTGAGAGTTCCCCTTCAACTTTTTTGTATTTAGAAGTGCGATTATTTCAAATTTACATATTAGCCCCTCTAAGAACATTTTTTAAAATTGATTCTCCGCCTAAAACTTAAATACATTTAAAATTTTTTTTAATTACTTTGAAACCAAAGTCCAACTAATATCCTTAAACACTAAACGAGATCTTTTCCCTTTCCCCTTCGTACGTCTACACTTTCTTGCACTCTTTTTATTTTTTCTTGCTTTTTTTTTCTTTTTTGGTACACTGATATAAATATCAAATACGATCATAATTAATAATTAATAATTATTTATTTGTTGAACGTAATAGCCCCGCACCAAAATTTTGGCTTCATTATTGTTGATTTTCAGGTCATTGCTATCAAGTTACTGGGGCATATTAATATAATGTAAAAAATTAGGGATCAACATATGATTTCCTACAGAATTTGAGACGTACGATTTATGGCTAAAGTCCATTTGAAAATAGGAGTGATGTGATATACATAATTAACTTACACAATTATTCATGTAAAACAGACACACAATGATTATTAAAAATACTGAAAAATTACAAGGAAAAAAAGAAAAGAAAAGAAAAGAAAGAGAGGGAGAAAAAGACGAAGTAGAAGAAAAGTAAGAATCAAAGGCACCCACACAACTTTGACAATATTAGAACCAAACGTCACCCCAATATTTCTTGTGCTTCCATTTCGATGCTTGGGTCTCACAGTCTTTCATGTCATCTGACATTTCAGAGGTATACATGTTAAGCTTTTCACAATTCCCCTTGCATTTCTCCAACTCGGCTTCTAGCTTTTCCTTAATATCATTTTTGCATCTATTTGCTTCCACATGCAAAAAAGCTTTCATAACGACGTCATCCAAAGAATCCAAGTACATATCAATTTCAAAGCCTGTAATCCTTCTAATTCCATTTAGGCAGAAATACGAATGTCGAAGATCATCCCAAGTGAGGTCTTCCACCTTAGTTTTGCACATTTTGTCGATGACTATACACAGAATTGTAGAGGTCACGCTCTTCATCGCCGGTGTCAAACTTTCACGGCCGCCGAGATCTCCATACTTGCGAAGCGATGCTTTTAAAATAGGAGCCAACGTCTTCGGTAGCATGTAACCACCGACGTCCTCTACCTTTTGCCTTAAATACTTTTCATCTAATTTTAATAATAAACCTTCTTCATCTGTGAAATAATAAAGCTCCCATACGAAATTCCTCCAATCATAATTGCTGATGTGAAAAAGTCGTTGAGTTCTATCTATATATTCTTCTATAGATCCTTTCCGATAAAACCAAGAATTCTCTTGTCTATATGATGCCCAGAAATTTCTTCGCCAAGCCTTATCAGAACCAAAAGGATTAATAAGAAGCTGCTTGTCTGGTTCAGTAAGTCCATCCACGATGTCTTGTAGGGTAAATTCCTTGTCTTCATGATGAATTAATTCCTGTGATTGATCTCTTTCCCATCGGTTGTCTCCTAGGGTTTGGAGCTCCACATGATTCTTAGTGTCTCCCTTTATTACCTTCATGATCTGACACAGAAGCCCAACATATATCTTAAACTTTAGTCTTAACACGCTATTATTAGCAACGTTAACGAATGATCGGTATAAACGGATAAGTAATTATCGTGGTTGAAAAGCTAGCATTAATTTAACATCTTTAATAAACTAAAAGATACTGGTTAGTTAATGTTTGTATATATATTTGAATAAACTAAATTAAGAGAGAAGATAATTGATATCTAAATTTTTAACATATTCTAACTAGGTTAGCACCCACTAAGAATTTGTCCTCTGTCAAACTCCAACTCAAAATTGTTATATAATTAAAAAAAATAAAAATATTTACAAAGAAAAAGTTATACTAAGGGAAAATACAAAAACGCGAAAAGACAACACAAAACATAGAGGAAGCTAGCTAATACATAGAGCCGGGAGCTAATTTCAACATTATTGTTTTCTTGGAATATATAGTTATATAGATTTGCATATAATTTTTAACAAGTATAAATCAACTTGAAAAATTATATGAAAAATGATCTTTTATCTACATCGAAGATAAATTTTCATAAAAATTAGACTGGGGATTGATTAAGTTTTACAGGTACAACTAAGCTGGGATGTGTGAAGTTTCTGCAGCTTCTCTCTCTCCCACATTGAAAAAATCAGATAATATATATTTTTTATTTTGTTATTAACCTGGTTCAAAATATTTTTAAATTATATCCCCTCTCAAATAGTCGTAGCTTCATCCCGCAAATATGAAATATTATGAATTAATGCTCTTTTTATCATTAAGTTCATAAAGATCAACTAATATTGAAGAGGTTGCCACATGTTTACTATAATAATATTTTTCTTTCAAAAACATCCAAACTTTATCTTTTTTGTGGATGAAGAGATTTTTTTAAAAAAATTTTTATGGAAGCAAAGAAGAGATTGTAACCACACGTACGGCACACACCAACATAAGGAATATATTTGGAATAAGCAGCACTACCTACAATCTCAACTATTATTCAAATTTTTTAAATACCAAACAACATGGTAAGTAAGTCAACATTTTTTTTTAATTAGTACATACATATAATTACCACTCCTTTTGTTCCAAAAAATTTTAATTTTTGATATTCGTATAAACTTTTTTTTTTTTTTTTTGAGGAAATGCAACATTTCTACAAGACAAATCCAAAGTTAATTTCTAATGAAATTCATCTATTATTTTTCGGTAAATTTTTCATTTACTACTCAAATTGTTTAAAAGCTGCGACTTTGACGTGTTGACTAATATTAGACATCTGCTAATTAATTTGATACATTCATAACATTTTCAAAAATTATAGGAGCATTTTTGAAAAAGAAAAAAAAAATTGGGGAACCAAATCGCGACTTAGTATATAATTCTAAGAATGAGAAATTTGCCCTTATTTTTTTTTTTCACTGACTATAAATATGACAATATCTATAATTAATTACGAAAAAGAGATTGACAAGCATTATACTACTCTGAAATTTTTTCTAAAAATTAGCACATACCTCATGAAATAAGCAATGGATGTGAGAAACGTATTTGCATTCTTCACAGCAATAAATACGAAAAGCTTGATCACTCTCTTTTTCGCACACATCGCAATAATATTCATCTGAATCATCTTCGATGGTTGAATGATCAGCCAGAATCAGAGGATGGATGTGATACTCATATCTGATGATGGATGGTAACGGACCACATAGAAAATGGATGTTGAAAACACAGTCCATGCAGCGAAATATGATGGATCGAGTAAGTTCAAATTCCTCAGGAACAACTTCGACCATGTTCTTCTTATGATCATAAGAGTCTTGACAAGCATCGCATTGAATTTCACAAGAAGATTTCTCCACTAAAGACAACATATGGTCATGACTTCGACTTCTTACTCTTGTGTCAAGGGAACGACATTCTATACACAAGTTGAAGTTACAACCATCTTCATGACAACTGTACATGACCCTACAATCTTTTTTGCAACAACCTCGACAAGATCGAGGGGGACTGACCTGGAGAATCAGGGAATAATGGTGTGAGTGAAAGGCAGGTTGAATTTTCCGTGGCACTTCTGCGCATGCTTTATGGAGAAAATTCTCACACTTTTTGGACTTGCAAGAGTAGGCCGGACCGGACCAAACTGATTGACATGCAAAGCATTTAGTATTCTCCATGCCAGGAAAAGCATTTAGTATTCTTTTCTTCCGATCAGGGTGCTCCACCAGGGTCATCGCTTCTTCATGGCATGCATATCGAACGAAACTGCGATCTTGGCCGCCATCAACGACGTCGGGCGTTATGGTTGGTAGTGGGATCACAGCGCATGCCATATGCATGTAGGAATTAGAACACAACTGGTCGCAAGCGTAAACATATTCGTCATTATCGAAAGGCCTCTGGCAGTAATAGCAGCGGCTGGCGTCGTTGAGTGATCTCTTTGCAAGCAAGAGAGAGTGGTGTGGATGCAATGTGTGGTGCTTGATTTGTTCCGGCCGCTCCGCACATTCTTTGTGGATGATACAGTTATAGCAATCCCAGCAATAGTAACAGGATTCCCCTGTTCGGATTTTACGATTGCACATGTTGCAAGAGAATGCTGTATGAAAACCCCACAAATCCAAAACATGCTCGTGACTGAAATGTTTAAACTCCATTTCTCTCTCAGTTGAATAGAAGAACACAAGGAACGATCATATATATATATATATATATAGTACTTTCTGCTTGGGCTTCTAAGGCACGAACCACGCTTTTGTTGTGCCCCCACTCAATTTATAGTTTTAATCTTTAACTTTCCCTAGCTATATATTTCTTTGCTTTTCTAGTGGTCCCACTAAAATGATATTTTTCTCAAACA
This sequence comes from Ficus hispida, assembly GCA_025413025.1. Lineage (NCBI taxonomy): Eukaryota > Viridiplantae > Streptophyta > Magnoliopsida > Rosales > Moraceae > Ficus > Ficus hispida. Next base: position 12,587,805 of record CM046366.1, on the reverse strand, counting down.
ATATGCCCCACTATTAAATTTTTTTTCTCATTTAACATTTAGACTATTCTTTTTTTTTTTTTTTCCCCTCTTTTTTCTTTCATAACAAGATCCCGGTTAGCATTTTGTTTTTTTTTTTTCTACCCCACCACTTTATTCCTCTCCACTTTTATTCTCGTTATCTTTTATCAAAAGTTTTGTCTGGTAATTAAGATTTAACAGCTTCAATAACCTAACATGCTAAGATATACCAACTTATATTAATGATTAATTATCATGAATATTTACTTATAATTTTTTTTAATTATTAACTTTGGAACAATTATGCAAAAAAAATTTATTTAGAAAAATTCACATGTCCCTAGAATATTTTTATTAAGTTTTAAACTCAGGAAGATTTTAATAATTACATAATTAATAAATGACAACATTATAATAACTGAATAAAAAAATCAATGTATCAACCAATAACAATTGAATGTCAAATTTTGACATTTGCTATACTAAATGGTGTGTAATATATAATCCAAAAAAAAAAAATGTGGTAACAATTAAATTGATGACTTCAATTGAATGTTGCACTTAATTTGGTGCCTAATTTAAATAAATATAGTATAAGCCAAGATTTCAATCATTTGGTTGATATATGTCGACCATTTTCACTTATTTAGGCTCTTTCTTTCTTTTTTTTCTCTCTTTTTTTTTTTTTCTTTTCTTTCTTAGTATCCCAGTTAACATTTTGTACTTCATTTCTTCCCAACCACTTTATTCCTCTCCGATTTTATTCTTGTTAATACTTATCAAAAGTTTTGCTTGCTAACAACGATTTATTGGCTTTACTATACCGAGCACGCTGAGATATACTAACTTAGGTTTATCGATTAACTGTTATAACTTCCAAAAAAAAAACTGTTATGAATATGTACATGGTAGAATTAACAAATAAAAATATAATACTAAGATAAAAGATGACAAAAATATTATCATTATTATAAATAAAACTGCACAGCATGAAACAAAAAAACCAATCACAGAGAAGAGTCATTGCCAATAGTTTTATCTTTAATAATTCACATTGGAACAATGACACAAAAATAATTTTATTTAGGAAAATTCACATGTTCGTAGAATATTAAGTTTTGAAACTCGTAAAACGTAAAGATTTTAGTATTTAAATAAGTTAAAAATGATGATTAAATAAAAAACTAATCAATATCAACTAATAGTAAATAGTAAACAAATATTAAATGTTGGTAATTGCTATACGTGATGGTAAATTACCACAAAGTATAACAATTATCAGATTTAGTATTGAAAAAATATATTATATAAGAGAATGATTTTCCTACCAGATGTCAAAATGTATTTTGAGTATGAATTGGACATTATTAATTATTTACATTATAGATGGTCTTAATTAACTGATAATTCTCTAACCACCCTTATCTAAGGTCGAACTCACTTCATAAAAGCAGATATTGAGTTTGTTTTTTTAAGGGGATATTGAGCTTTCTTTTAAGTGACTTAAATAACTTATACTATTCATGATACACAACTATAGGATAATTCGTTTTGCAATTCTTTCCTTTTTCCCTTCTATTTCTTAAAGATATTCTTTTGTTGAATGAACTTTCTTAAAGAGATTCTAAGTTTACTATCGTCAATTACTTTATTAAACGTAGTTTAGACTTCCCATACTTCCCAACTTAAGGAAAGAATGTCATACGGATTTCAAAAAAGTGAAAGTTTGATATTCTCAGTTACTTTATTAAAAGTTTTGTCTGCTAATTAAGATTTAACAGTTTCAAAAAACTAATACACTAAGATATACTAACTTAGGTTTATTAATGATGAATTATTATGAATATTTACTTACAATTTTCTTTAATTATTAACTTTGGAACAATTATGCAAAAATAATTTTATTTAGAAAAATTCACATGTCCCTCGAATATTTTTATTAAGTTTTAAAACTCGGGAAGATTTTAGTGGTTACATAATCAATAAATGACAACATAATAACAACTAAATAAAAAAAATTAATGTATCAACCAATAGCAATTGAATGTCAAATTTTGACGTTTGCTATATTTGATGATTAATTATTACCAAGTACAGTAATAATTACTAGATTTAGCTTTGAAAATAATATTATATTAGAGAGTGATTTTCCTGCACACTCATCGATGAATTTGATATTAGCTCGAAGATAGTCTAAATTAACTAATAGTACTCCAACCACTTTAAGAAAGATCAGAGTTGTAACGACCCGTGTCTTATTTTGATATGATATTATCTGTTGTGAATCTCGTATCCATACGATTTTACTTTTATGCTCACCCTAAAAGGCCTCATATCATTAAGAGATGGTCTTTTTACTTATGAAACATCACATATATCCATTCTCAAACGATGTGTGACTGCACAACTTACCATTTTCCTTATAGAAACTAATGATTGTCACAATTACCCCTAGCCACACTTTCGGTTTGGTATAGGTTCTAATACCATTTGTAACCATTGTATCAATAATTCCTATTTTCCTTAAAAATTAATTGAAGATAATTCTAGATATTATCATCAATAGATGAATTCTTGGACTGCTAACTCAACAAATATTATTTTTCCATCATTTTCCACTAACATAATTCCCATAGTCCCATACTGTCAAAAACCTAAGCAGTATTAATTTCACTTCATCGAAAACTTAATCTAGAAGGTTTTTTACTGAAAAAGTAATTTAGTAAAAATTTCATCTAACGTCAAGACTTATCCATTAAATTTTCAAACTGAAAAAGTAACTCGGTAGAAATTTTATCTGATATTAAGACCTATCCACTTAATCCCCGTACTGAAAAAATAACTCAGTGGAAATCTAATCTGATGTTAAGACTTATCTATTGAATTCCCATACTGAACAAGATAATCTATCTAAATTTCATCTGACTTACAAATTGATGACAAATCCTTGATACTGTATATTTATGTGTAGAAAAATTTTGTCTAGAATATTACAAGACTGCTAATTCTCATACAGCTAAAACTGTTGAACTATTGTATTTGATGATTTGATAATTTTTCTACACATACATCGATGAATCACTTTTTACCATTCAAACCTTTTTCAATAATAATGTTTGACCTAAGCTAATTACTATATGACAGGAGTTACACGTAATAATTTTGTTATACATATACACATACGCATAAAAGTGGAAAAATCAAAAGAAATGGGTCGGTTCTCAACTAGTTGTGTAGAGAGATTATTTTATTTTCAAGTTTCGACGGTCTTTCTAAGGAACTTTTTGACGAGAACAACAACAATAATGATATTCCTTAAAAAATCGTAATCACAATAATTAGTCAATTCAAAGTCCCCATTTCCTTTCCAGAGTAAGAAACAAAATGGCCACAAATATCAAATTTGGTGTATATTATCCACAAAAACAAATAAAAAGAAATTGCTTCTGTTTTTTTTTTTTTTTTTTTTTTTTTTTTGGTTGGGGGCCTTAAATACCCCAATTTTGTTTAGTAAGGTAATCAAAAGGCAGATATTTGGTTTATTGAGTTTTCTTTTAAGTGATTTAGATAAGTACTTATTCTAAACGTGAAACACAATGACAAGAATATAATTCATTTTGCATTGCTTTCTTTTTCCTTCGTCATTCTTAAAATATTCTAAGTCTAATATTCTCAATTACTTTTTTAAGTTTATAGTTTTGGCTTCCCAACTTAAGAAGAAAAGAATAGTTCTACTCTTAAAAAGGGGGAAAGTATAGTTCTCGTCTTGTACTTTTCCTTTTTTCTTTAATTTGTCCTTCCTTCTTTTGTTTCTTATTTTAAATGTTTCTTTTCACCCCCTGATATCTAACTTAAAACATCTCTAATACCCCCAAAAGGAAAAATGTGGTGACAATTAAATTGACATGTTTATGTTTTTTGTTTTTTGCTATAATCTAATACTTGCTTGGATTTTTAACTGCATGAGTATTTTTTTTAACTGGATGTCAAAAAAAAAAAAAAAAAACTATTATAAGTTTATAACTGGAGTAACATAAAAAGTCAATGTATTCAATCCATAATAATTAAATATTAAAATTTTGAATTTTTACACTGGCTGGTAAATTATCACCAAGTAGAGAAATTGTCAGATTTAACATTGGAAATGAAGTAATTTTTCTACACAAAATATGACTTTGATCAATTAATTTAACATTGTTACATTAAAGATGATCTTTTTCCTTTCTTAAGATCCCAGTTAACATTTTGTTCTTTAATTTCTCCCACACCACTTTATTCATTTCCTCTCCATATTAATTCTCGTTATACTTTTAGGAATTAAAAGTTTGGTTTGCGAATAAAGATTTATTGGCTTCAACAACCAAGCACGCTAAGCTATGCCAATTTTAGGTTAATTGATTAATCATTATAAATTACATATTTCTTTAATAATAATTCACTTGGGAGCAATTACACAAAAGTAATTTTATTTAGGAATATTCACATGTCCCTAGGATATTAAGTTTTGAAACTCGTACGAAGCAAAGCTTTTAGTATATAAATAAGTTAAAAATGATGATTTTATAATGATTATATAAAAATAATGCAACACATTAATTAATACTAATCAAATATCAATTTCTGGTAATTGCTATACATGATGGTGAATTGACATTAAGTATAACAATTACTGGATTTAGTATTGAAAATAATATTACATTAGAGAGTGACTTTCCTACTAAATGTCAAAATGTGCTTTGAGCATGAATTTGACATTATTGGGTTTAGAAAATAATTAATACTCTAACTAGCTTAGAAAAGTTCAAAGTCACATCACAAGAAACAGATATTTGGTCTTTTTTTTTTTTTTTTTTGGGCATATTGGGCTTCCTTTTAAGTGACTTTTTATATTTGTGATACACAGATAAGGATAACTCCTTTTGCAATTCTTTCTTTTTCCCTTCGTCTTTCTAAAAGATATTCTTTTTTTTTTTTTTTGGCTAAAAGTTAAAGATATTCTTTTGTTGAATGAACTTTCTTAAAGATTTTTTAAGCTTACCATTCTCAATAACTTTATTAAACTTAGTTCAGGCTTCCCGACTTAAGAGGAAAGAATAATTTTGCTCAAGAGAAAAGGGAAATGGTAGAAAAATGCTTGTCTTACGTCCTTTAAAAAAGTGAAAATTTGGGATTTGAATTGAATAGCTTTATATAGTGAAACATTCAAATGTATGCACTTCAATAATTGTGTAACTAGATACATATTAGAATATAAACATTGCATTTGAATCAAATATCAAATTAAATAGGTGATCCAAACGGAATAATAAGGATAATTCCTTTTGCAATTCTTTCCTTTTTTTTTTTCCTTGGTCTTTCTTAAAATATTCTAAATCTACTATTCTCAAACACATTATCATGCTTAGTTTAGGCTTCCCAACTTAAAGAAGAAAAGGATAGTTCTTGCTCGAAAAAAAGGGAAAGGATAGTTCTTGTTTTAGATATTCCCTTTTCTTTAATTTGTTCTTCCTTCTTTTGTTTCTTAATTAATTTTTTTTCCTGATCTCTATAACATTTTTAATACAATGCTCAAGTTTTAAATAAATGCCAAGTTCTAATATTTTAAATAAGAAAATTATGCTCCAAAACAATGGTATACGTAATTTCGTGCCAAATTTAACCAAATATAGCAAAAGCCAAAATTTTATTTGGCTACTTAAGTTGGTTGATATGTCGACGAACTATCACGTAATAATTAGATTGTCATTTTTCAAAACGTAGAATTTATGAAAACAAATACTTTTAATATTTAAAAGAACATAGTGCATCAGGGTACAAAACGTAACATTAATATATCAATATGTCATTTTAGACTTTTTCATATTTCGTTAAAAATAACATTAAAAATAATAGTATATTGTATTAGAAATTGTTTTAGAATTGTCGCCACTGGTCACTGTTGATAACCTAGAACTATATTGTGAATCCTTACTTAAATCTGTCATTTTCTTGTTTAAATTGAGACCGGAATTCAAACCGCAGGATCAACCATTCAATCAAATGATATTGAGCGTGTTTCTTAACTTTTCATAAGAAACAAATGTGCTATTTGTTTGCAAAATTGTGCTAAATTTTATTTGTGACAATTCTACCAAGACATCTTCTTTAGTTAGAGAAAGAATCCACACATATCAGATTTTTTTTAGTAACATGTATATCAAGAGAGAATTGGATTTCATTAGATAATATGTGATTTGAAAACAATGATCAGTTACTTAACAAGGTACAGAATATATCGTCAAATTTGTAAAATAATTTCACATCTAGTTTCATTCAAGTAACCCTTATCTTCTGCTAGACTATATATGTAATGAACGTAAATCTGTCATTGACAAGGTAATTAGTTTGTTCTTTTTCCCAACTCTCTCTAACATATTTTTCAATTTTTACCAAGCTGTCCACATCTTAAATAAAAATTTAAAATTTAAAATTAAAAAACAGCTTTGTTGGTTGATTTTATCCTCACTAGGAGGTAAAAGAAGACCCATCTTCCTCTGTTCATCTAAAGAAAGGCCCTTGAAGTCAAGTAATTCAATAGCTTTATGTCGTAATGTAATTTCTATATATATGTATATATATTTTTTCAAAAAATTTACAGCCATCTCACTTTGTGGCAAAACTTTGGTAAACAAATTCCAATTCTAACAAGGCATGTCATTTTGTATGAAAAAATTGAAACTTGAAACATTCTCAAATTTACCAACATGCTAATTCTAAGGATTATGCTGACATTCAGAGCCTAATTAACTCTGAACCTTGAATCGGTAGCCTAAATGGAATCATAACGCAAAACGAACGAACCAAATAGCAAACTGAAAATTAATTAAAATAATAATGCTGAAACAGAAATGGGACCAACCAAAGAGTCCATATTTAGCAGTCCAAGAGCATCAACGACTGCAAACCGGTTGAAACCATGTTAAAATCCGCATAACAGATGAAAAAAAAAAAAACAAAAAACAAAAACAAAGCCCGAAAAGCGACAGCCTAAAATTCTCCAAGTTCAAGGACCTTACAAGATTACTCTACTCTTTGCGATTATTGCAACGAAAAATTGAAACTTTCAGCACAATCTCTGTTCGAGAATTCTTATCATTCAGCTCATAGATGCAGACATCTCCGCGGCCTAGAGAGTTCTACCTCAGAAATTGAGAGTACTCTCCACACAGAAAATGTCCCGTGTTGCAATCTAAGAACTGCACTTGCCACGATCTATTCCCCACTTCCAGTCTTATAATCAGTGGCTTCTGCTCAATATATCGCTTCACAAAAGGAGTCGGCAGACGCTGCAAAAACGAAAATGGTTGAAAAACTGTCATTCGTAACCGGTGAAGTGATGGAAGTGGGAAATATATTTTTTTTTGGTACTGACAAGGAAACTAACCCATACTTTAATATAAAATATGTCAGCTACGGATTGATGTCTATTCATATGTACATACACACACACACACACAAATAACATCCCGTTATCAATTAAAATATATCAGGAGATCATTACGAGCTTATGTAATATTCTCCTTAAAGCATACTGATTTAGTTACGTGTCACGATTGATTTGAAGATGGGATTTTGGAAAAGAACTTGCTGGCTGCTTCAAAAGCTTCACTATTCTTAAGACGCCTTCGAGTGGGCTGGGCAACAGCTGTTTGGTTTCCAGATTTGGAGTTCACGAACTTGCCTGTAGAAAAAGCAGTCGATTAACAGTACTTAATCATATACTAGAAAAATTTCAGATCTTTAATACCTTTAGATTGGCCTTTCTCAGCATCGCCTTTTCTTTGAGTATGTTCAGATTTTTCCTCTTCAGCTCGGTGCAGTTGACGAATGCCAAAGTCATCATCGCTAGTACATTCAGTCTTAATCTCATCTCCTATGTATTTCTTCTGCTCATCTCGAGTAGATGAATTCTTCCCAGCTGAAATGTAGCAAAGCTTACGTACAAGTAATTCAATACTTCAGTCAGTACAGACCGAATTGAAATTTTAGCAATATTGTTTCCTTCTTACTGACCGTGGGGCGATTGGCTGTAGAACTCTTCAGCAACTCGGGAAATGGAAACCATAAACGAAATTTTGTTTCCATTGATTAACTCAAAGGTGCAATTGTCACCTACTGCAAAATTGTTGTCCCAAGCAAATTCCAGCCAGCCAGCTCTCTATAGAAGGGCTCTTTGTCTACCCAATTTTCTGACGTACAAAATCTTCACAGGCCAAGTGCTTCCACCAGACACATGTAGGATAGCATCACTTGATTGAGAATATAGATGATTCTTCCAAAACTCGGACGGAAGATACTAATAGAATTAGAACATAAAACAAAGATAAAAAATTAAAGAAATGCTAAAAAGAAACATTAAGGTGAAAAATAAAAAATAAAGTTCAAAGTGGAAACACATTTCAGAGTAACAAAAGAAAACAATAATACTACAAACCATCAAGCTTTTTGTTTTTTTTTCCCCTTCCTCAGTATGGATGATCGCAAAGATACAGCCTTGAGGAATTTCAGATATTTTCCAGTAGCTAAGTAGCATAAAATTCAAAATGTTTCTGCATTTAATACAAGAACATAGACAACAACAAACCTACTAAAACAAAACATACATAACCAAGTTCACTATCATCCAAGATGATACTACTTCGAAACTATAACAAGAACCGATAGTTAGGCGACATTACGTCAAAAAAGGGAAACCTTCATCACGACTCTGCGGTGATAATTCCTCTCAATCAACTCAAAGATGCAGATGTCTCCTGAATGCAGGGAGTTTTCCAGCAGAAATTTATGGTACCCTTTACAGAGATAATATCCTGATTTGTTACTTGAGAAATGAACAAGCCACCGATTATTCCTTATTTCGAGTCTAACGATTTGCGACTTTGGTTCAAGATATTTCTTCACAAAATTAGCAGGCAGATGCTGCAAAAAAAAACCATTGAAGGGACACTATTAATTTCTGAAACCTAAGCAAGCGAGAAAAAAATTGTCTTTTTGGCAAGGAAAACTAACCATTTACTTGAAGATGTTAGCTACGGATTGATGTCTATCCATGAAAATACAGTCTCTTCAATTAAATGGTTTACTTATTGTGAGCTATACATTTTTGTAAACATATTAATTTGTATAAGAAAATGTGACGTACCACTTTATAAGAATTTGTCACACGTGATTTGAAGAAGGGTTTTCCAGAAGAGACTTTGCTGGCTGCTTCAAAAGCCTTGCTATCTGTTATAACCCTTCGAGTGCGCTGCCTAGCAGCTGTGACATTGCCTGTACACAAAAGCAGTGGATAAGCAGTACTAATTCATTTGTTAGTAAAATTTTGAGTTCTTTGAAAGCTTCTAGATTTACCTTTCTTGGCATCAACTTTTTCTCGAGGATGTTGAGACTTTATCCCTACAGCTTCGCTCTGTAGATGCAGCTAATAATTATCTCCTCGGACCATTTTTAAAAGTTGAGCACTAGCTCTGGTTCTCATTCTCTTGCGAGGTGGAGAAATCGGTGGCAGAGATTCCTCTGCTGTGTTGGGACAGGGTGATGAACTGCCCAAGATTTGAACTGAATCATCATCATCATCATCTTTGGTTTCTTCCTTATTGGGCACTTTTGGATTCCCTTTAACCTCAGACTCGTCTGAATGGGCAGGAAAAGAAGGATAATCTATCTGACAAGTAAATGAATCACAAATTGAAAGTTGAAGTCGAGAATTCTCTTCATGTCTGAAAATAAGCAAGTGCCCGATGCCTAAGGAATAGTGATTTGCAAATTTCGGCCAACCCTGATTCAGCCACACCTTGCCATTGCTTTTCTTCAAACCTATTTTCCATTCCGAACCATAGGGAGATTTGAGTAAGATCGATTTGGGCAGAGTCCCACCATAGAGCCTCGCTACTCTCTTCGGAAGCTTCTGCATACATCACAGATAGCGTTCTTCAGAATACACAACTTAGCTACAATCCAAAAGTAAAGGAAAAAACAGAAAAGAGCACTATTCCTTAGGCATCGGGCACTTGAAAGCTTAAAAAATTAGTGCAGTACACAGTGTGCTCTTCCTTATGGGTAAATTTGCAGAAAATTGCACGTCCATAGAGACTACAACCAATATTTCTAAAGGAAACAGTACTAATGCAAGAATATATTAGACCATAAGTGCTCTTAGATTTTATCTTGCAAAAAGCCAAGAATATGTTCTGCCACTAAAATATGCATTTTATAAAGTTTCTTTTTGATTAACACCAAAACAGAGTCCATGCCTTTAGCTCTGTTTATTTATGTAAAGGATAAAAGAGTAATCAATCAAGCATTGGCTTCTAAATCCTTTCAAGAGTGAACTCCAATTATCCCCGTTTACAATGGTTGAATTCATTAACAAAAATTGAAAAAACAGAAGTTCATTTTTTTTTTTTACTCGAACAGAGCAACAAAAACCAAACCAACAATAACAGCATAACAACCAAACTCTCTTCTAAGTACAAAAGCATAGGCTACAAGAGAAAAGGTGAAAAAAAAAAAAAAAAAAAACCAAAACGACTAGATACAGCATAAAACAATACGAAGGCGATTCAGATAACAAGTACAAAGACATGTTCATGGACACAAACTAGTAGGAGACCAGACCTGGTTTACTGTTTGGCCATGGAATTCATGAAACAAGACCAATAAAAAAAAAAAACAAACAAACAAATCAACGACATGAAATCCATAAAAAAAGAAAAATAAACCCAACAAAAACCCAAAAAAAAAAAATCCAAGAACAGATGTGCTGACAAAAAAAGAAAATCATCCATGTTACAGCTGTTTTCAGGTCATACAGTCAAAGAAACTCACAGAAAAATAAAAGCAGTTGTTTTCATTAAAATAAAAAATAACGAGAGGAAATGAACAGAACCCATAGGAGAAAATCTACTGATACGAAGAGGTGGCTTACAAGCTTCTCCTTCTTAAGAGTTGATTTGAAAATTATGTTGAAAAACTCTAAACCAGTCGACAAACCTTGCCCATCACCAGAATTCATCACAGAAAAAGAAGGAAAAAAAAAAAGGTTTCTTTCTCTTCTCTCTATCTCTCTCTCTATTTCAAAGGGAATAGTGATGTGGTGAACAAAAAGCCCCTTTGGTTAAAAAAAACCCTAGGTCAAAGAGGACAGATTTGTTCCTTTCTCTCTCTGTTCTTCTTCTGGAAAAAAGGAGTAAACTCGGGTTTTCATCTAATGGAGTTTTTGCGTAATAATCCCAACCTAGTTTGGTTTCAGACGAAATCCTAATTTTTGATTAAGCTTTAAATAACGAGAGATTCAAGAAATCAACCGTAACCGATTTAGGTGAAATAAAGGAAATCAGAAAAAGAAAAGGTACGAATTTTTGCTGAAGAAGTACGAGCTTACCAGAGTACGTCAATGTCAGACTCAGAGCTTTTCCCATTGGTTTTCTATCGGCTCCACCTCTGCACCGCAGGAATCAATTCGAATTCAGTTCCGATGCCATTTTCCGACGGCAGAGAAAATTTTCCGGCGGCGAATTTCCGGTGATTCTTATCGCTGCCGTTCAGTCTTGTCGAAGCTACTGAAAAAACATGAATAAAAAATTTTTAAAAAAAAGGCGCGAAAATGGTGAGAGAAATGAGAACCAAAAAGAGAGAGGGCAGCCCGATTAAAAGTCCATTATCCAGAGTTTTTACTTTTGTTTATTATAATAAGTAAAAAAAAAGATGTGAAAGTTAAAACTTCTTAACAAGTATTTAAAATTAAAAAGTTTTTAATATTAAAATAATAAGTATTTTGATAAGTATTAAATATATTAAATGAAATTTCTAATGTCTAATTTAAATTTAGTTATAAGGTTTCGAAGTTTACTTAAAAAGTTTTCTTATAAACTTCTTAACTTGATAAGAAACACATTTAGAGATTAGAGGCTTTTTAACAGATCATTTAAACATTTCTAGAAACTTCTTTTAGACATTAAAAGTAAAAATAACTTCTAAAAAGCTCTATCAAACAGACCTAAAGAGGAGCTATGAGATGTCATTTTTGATTCCATAAATGTCACGTGTTTTGATTTTATTTATATGGATTTTTTTTTTTGAAAAACTTTTTTCAATAGAAGAAAGAAGAATAAATTTAAAGGGTGTTCATACTAATACTCCAAACTAAACCTAATCATCATTTGTAACTTCTTCTTAAATTTTATTTTGATAATTTAACTCTTGATTTTTTAAATTTTATTATAATTGTACTACATTTTAGATTTGATCAAAATGATGTTTTTTGTTTTCACACAAATTTTTTATGATAATTTACAGAAAATTAAGCATGTTATAATAATTTAACAAACTCAGGAGATAAATTGAGAAAAAAAATTATTGGGAAACCAAAAGTAATCAAAAGATGAGAAGTTAGTGAATCAAATAAGGACCTGTAGACCACAATATTGTCTGAGAGTAGGAAAGCAACGGCATATCCTTTTCCACATAGTAACTTATGACAAACTTGGAATGAAAACGTTTGTCGTTTTGGTTGAGGGACGTATAACTCGGCATAGACAATTGCATATCTTTCTTCATTTAATTTCATAAATTCAGCCTGAACTACGTGCCATTTTACGTTTTTTTTTTTTCTTTTGCTAAAGCATGGAAAAGATTAAGATGTGATTGGAGGCATTACTAACAGGTGATTTCACAATCTCTATTGAACTTTATTATAAAGTGAAGAGTTTAAATCCTTGACTTTAAATTAAAAAAAAAAAACATGTTATGTTTTTGTAATGATCTCATTTTAAAAGGATGTGTCATGTATTAGGGAAAAAGATATATGACAATACATTTAACATGCGTTTGGGTGTTAAGATTTAGATTGTAGAATTCAGATTTAAATTGAATTATGTGTTATCGAAGCATTTGAATTACTGGAATCAAAAGTATAAAACTTGAAATGTATTTATATTATATATAGAGCTTGTTTCGCTTTATTTCGAAATTCTATGTAAGTTTTTTTAAATCATATCATTTGGACTTGTCTATGCAAAATTATGAATTTTAAATTTGAGCTACAAAACTGTGTGAATAGTAAAACGGAAGGAAAAAAGATAAAAATTGAATTATAATTGTAGGATTTGAAACCCAAACATAAACAAGCATAATTCAAACAACTTTATTAATTTTTTTAAAATAAATTTTAATAAGAGCATACCTAACATCATCTTTAATAATGAGTTCATAAGCTTGAGGAGAAAGTAAACATCACTTAATTGACCAGGCAAGTCAATAATCGAAAATTAATCATAACACAAGAAAATAATTGAAGAGATTATGATAATATACATGTCATTTACTTCTAAACTTAAAATCATGGATTTATAACTTTTGATAAGTTTTTTAATAAATGACCCTAATTTTTAAAATTAAAAGCCTAAGTTTTTAGAAATTAGTTAAAGATTTTTTTTTTCTTAAAATGGTCAATCATTTTTGTAAATAGTCAATTACTAATTGACCATATTGAACAATTAATCACTGATTGACTATCGGTCAATCATCTGATTGATTCATATAGCTCATAAATTTTTATTATCAAATTGACCCATAGCCAATCATTGATTGACCATTTAATATTAACAAATTTATTTTTGCAATCATCATTGATTGACCCATACGAATCATTGATTAGTCATAAACAATGATACAAATTTTTCAATCAATCAGTGATTAATTATGAGTAAATCACTGATTTATCATTAAAAAATTAAAAAAAAAACTTTCTCCCTTCCCCTCTCTCTCTCCCCACCTACGATAGCCTCTTTTCTCTCCCCATTCTCGATTATCTCCCTTTCACCATACTTTTTTCCCCTTCTCTCTCCTTTG
>CM046366.1:12556915-12573815 GCA_025413025.1 Ficus hispida | reverse complement strand
ATCGACCCTTTCGAGCTTCGAGCTCGAGCTCTTCTTCAAATTCTGACAATGGTTTGTTGGTAGCTTCAGCTTGTCCATTCCCTTGGGGTACCTCGGGGTTTGAAAAGCTGAGCTTGATCTTCCATGCTTGGCGAATTTTCTGAATTGCCTGAGATGAATTGGGATCCATTGTCAGTGACAATTTCTTGTGGACAAGCCGAATCTGCAAATGATGTTTCTTCCAAATGAAGCCTTCGACGTCCGAATCTTTAACTTCCGCAAATGCTTCTGCCTCAACCCACTTTGTGAAGTAGTCAGTGAGTACGAGTAGAAATTTGCGTTGGCCGCTTGCCCTTGGTAATGGACCCACTATATCCATTGAATACTTCATGAATGGATATGGTGATGCAACGCTCGAAAGTCGTTCAGATGGCTGGTGGAAAACTGGAGAATGTCTTTGGCATTTATCACACCGCTTGACAAAGTCTTCGCTGTCTTGGAGCATTGTTGGCCAGTAGTAGCCTTGACGCTTAACTTTGTTACATAGAGATCGTCCCCCAGAATGGTTCCCGCATTCGCCTTCATGGATTTCTTTCAACACATAAACAGCTTCCTTGTAGTCGAGACATCGAACATAGGGACCGCTAAAGGAACGACGAAAGAGTATGTTATTGATCATGAAAATCTTGCAGCTTTAGTTCTGACCTTTCGTGCCTCTTGTCTGTCATCTGGTAACAGTCCCTCCTTCAGTAAGCTACAATGGACGTTCGCCAATCTTCTTTTACTTCGTCTGAAATTATTGCGGCTTCGATCTGAATGCTGGGTTCTTCGATAAATCCGACTGGGATGCTTCGACGCGTGTATGACTCGGACATCGAACCAAAGGCAGCCAAGCGTCCGCTTGTGCATTTGAGTTTTGGAACTTGTTGGATCTTTGTAATCTTCAAAATGCTGAACAAGCGAAGCGTACAACGTTCAAGTATGCTTCCATTCTTGTGTCCTTGGCTGTGTATTCTCCGAGTACTTGATTCACAATGAGTTGTGAGTCACTTTGAATATTCAAACGTCGAGCCCCAGCGCCTTTGCCAAGCGTAACCCAGCGATCAATGCTTCGTATTCGGCTTCGTTGTTCGAAGCATTGAACCCCAGTCGGAACGACTGCTCGATTATCTCTCCGTTGGGTGACTTACAAAATACTCCCACTCCAGATCCCTTCAAATTTGATGCTCCGTCCACCATGAGCGTCCATGAGCATTCTCCTTCGTTTCTAGGTGTGGAAGGAATTGGAGTGAGCTCAGCTACAAAATCAGCAAGAACTTGAGATTTCAGGCTGGTTCGAACCCTGTATTCAACGTCGAATTCACTCAACTCAACCGCCCACTTCGTTAATCGTCCAGATAATTCGGACTATGAAGTATGGCTCGTAGCGGGTAAGTTGACATGACGACTATTGAATGTGATTGAAAATACGGTCTTAACTTTCTAGCTGCTGTGATGAGAGCTAAAGCCAATTTTTCGACCACCGGGTATCTCGTTTCTGCATCAAGTAATGACTTGCTGATGTAGTAGACTGGTTGTTCACCGTTCGAGTCTCGCACTAGAACGGCACTTACAGAATCTTCTGTTACGGCTAGGTATAAAAACAAACTTTCACCAGTTAAAGGCTTCGCTAGAATTGGATGACTTGATAGATATCTTTTAAGTTCATCGAACGCTTTTTGGCATTGCTCGTTCCATTCGAATTTCTTGTTCCCTTTCAGCAGCTTGAAAAAGGGTTGGCACTTGTCAGTCGAACGTGAGATAAATCTATTCAGAGCAGCGATCCTACCAGTCAACTTTTGAATCTCCCTTTTGTTTTTAGGAGATGGCATATCAATTATCGCCCTTATCTGGTCAGGATTTGCTTCGATTCCTCGTCGCGTGACAATGTAGCCCAAGAATTTTCCGGATGAAACGCCGAAAGAGCACTTTGATGGGTTCAGTCGCATGTTATGCTGACGAAGTACTGAAAAGCATTCAAACAGATGTCCGATATGATCAGTTGCTTTCAGTGACTTTACCAACATGTCGTCAATGTAGACCTCCATCGTTCGACCCAGTTGATCAGCGAACATTGCGTTGACAAGTCTCTGGCATGTTGCACCAGCGTTCTTCAATCCGAACGGCATAACTTTATAACAATAGATCCCCTTTCCGTAATGAATGCTGTCTTCTCTTGATCGTCGGGATGCATAAGGATTTGGTTATATCCTGAAAAGCGTCCATGAACGAGAGTAATTCGTGGCCCGCAGTTGCATCAACCAGTCGATCAATGTGAGGCAAGGGGAAACTATCCTTCGGACACGCTTTATTCAAATCTGTAAAATCGATACAGACTCTCCATTTGCCGTTTTTCTTTTTCACGATTACAACGTTGCCAGCCAATCTGGGTACTGAACCTCTTTGATAAATCCAGCCTCGATCAACTTCCGTACCTCTTCGTTGATAATTTGGTTGCGTTCGATACCGAGTTTTCTTCTCTTCTGTTTGACAGGTTTATGATTCCGATCGACGTTCAAATGATGTGTTGTAACGTTCGGATCGATACCTGGCATGTCGTTGTGTACTATGCAAAACAGTCTTGGTTGTTTAAAAGAAACTTATGAGCTCGGCACGTATCGTTCGATCGAGTAACGAACCAATATTAACAGTATGATCGGGACGTTCCGGGTCGATCTGGATTCGTCGAATGCTCCATGTCGGGTTTACATTGATTGTTCGATTTCTTTTCCTCCTCTAGCTGCTATAAACCGGTCACTTTTCTTCATTTTCAGGGAATGAAGGTAACAGGTTTGAGCTGTCTCCTGATTGCCTTTCACTTCCTTCACTCATCTTTTAGTCGGAACCTTATACGTTGGTGATACGTGGATGGGACTGCCTCATAGTGTGAATCCATGGCCTACCAAGAATGATATTGTAGGCCGAAGGACAGTCCAGAACCAAAAAATTGGTCATCCTATTCTCCCCTGCTGCAAAAACGGGAAGCTTGATCTTTCCAATAGCGGCGGTCGATTCTCCATTAAATCCTGTCAAAACGGTCGTCGAACGTTTCAACGTCCGATTCGGACAGATCCATTTCCTTTAATGTTGACAGGAAAAAGAACATCTGCCGAACTTCCGTGTCAACAAGAATTCGCCCAACCTCACAATTGGATACGTTCAAAGTTAAAACCAACGCATCATATGAGGTCGGCTTAGGCTAGTAGCCTCGCTGCTATGGAAGCTAATGGAGTGTTCATTGGGTCTTCGGACTTCGGTAGGACTTGATAGCGGTTATTGTTCGCCGCTATAGGATGAGCCTCCGCAATCACGCCGATCGTCTTCTGGCCTGGTGAAGGTGGTCCTCTTTGATAGTCGTATGTCTGTTCATCCCATCCCGTTGGTTCGATTGGTTGGTCTGTCCTCGGGGGAGGGGGGGAGAATATGTAACTAAGAAGTCAAACTTCCCCGAAGGTTGACCGAGCGTTCCAACCTGTTTGTCACCGTTCTAGTAACGTAAAACAATGCTTCGTCATTAGATCTGCTAGGGCTTGTAGTCTCGTTGCTAGAGTCTGAGCCTCCGCAAATAATGCTAATTGTTTCCTGACTGGTGGAGGCGAAGGTGTGTCTTCGATTTGCTGCACGATCCTCGTTCCTTGCTTCGCTACCAAGCCCATATGTTTCTCTTCCCTTCTCCGTCAAAAATTCTCGAAGATGGCCCTTCTTCAAAAGTTCTGCGACTTCAGCCCTTACCGCTCGACAATCAATGGTTGGTGACCATGATCTTTGTGAAACTCGCAGTACTTTGTGGTGTCTTTTGCAGGGTTTTTCTGGCAGCTTTTTTGGCCATGTTACAAAGTCCTGGCGCCTTAGGTGACTATTAGTTCGGAAGGGCTTATACCGAGAGCATACTTCGGCGGGAGATAGGTCGCTTTGTTCGCGCCTCGCTGTTCGTCCCTCTCGACGGTCTACCCTTGGAGCTGGACGTTGTCGATCACGTCGGAAGGCCTTTCTTGGTCATTGCGGACTCTGGCTACTTCTTCCCTTGTTCGCACTAGGTCTCGGTCCACGCGCTCGTTTTCCTCCTCCAACTCGATGAATCCTTTTGCTCTATGAAGGGCATCCTGAATTGTTGGGAGGGTATCGAGTGCAGATATCGTTTTTGAACAAGGATTTGTGTCTCAAACCCTTTTTCAACGCTTCCTGGCCGTTCCATCGTCGAGCCCAGATATCTCTGATATCGCCTTACTGAAGCGCTTAATGTAAGCGCGAAGCGACTCATGTGACCTTGTACTACACCCCATAGGTCTTTAGTCGTCTTCCCGATTGAATGTGGACTGAGTAGCTACGCATGAATTCCAGTGATAGTTCGTCGAATGAATCGATCGACTCGGGGGTAGATACAGAACCATCTTAAAGCTGCTCCTTTCAAGCTCCTGCGCGAACAGCTTACACATCATGTCGTCGAGCATTCCAGTGGGGATGTTCGTTGACTGAACCACATGTTATATTGTAACAGATGGTCGTGAGGATCCGACATTCCGTCGAACCTTGGGAAGGAGATGCTGCCGAATTTCGGAGTTATGGTATCCGTGATTCGCTTCGTTAGAGGTGTTTCTCTGACACCACGAGCTAGATCATCGAACCCCGGAGTGGATGTCGTGGCACGGTGAATTTGGGAGGAGAAGCGTTGCTCCATCTGGGCTTATAACGTCTTCATCTCTTCGGACATGAAACTTCTCATCATATCTTCGACGTTCATAGTCCCTTGTGGAACGGGATCTTCTGGGATTGTTGAACGTCGGGCGTCGAACGTCGAACTTGACTGGTGTTCCTTCTTGTATCATTTCCGTGGACCGTTCGTTGAAGTGGTTGCCGCTGCTGTTGTTGTTGTTGAGTTCGTCCTTCATTTCCCGAAGTCGGGTATCCTGTGTATGCAGCGGTTGCATTCGGGCTATAGGGCTGTATGGTGTGTTTCTCGTTTGCTGAGGATTGTACTGTGTCGTCTGCTGCCAGCCCCCAGCGCTCGCACCGGAGGAGTACCCGATATATGGGTTATAGTATGAGTAAGCGACCTGAGCGTTGATGGTGGTTAACTGATTTCTGAGAATCTGGTTCTCAGCAGTGATATTCTCCATTTGATTCTGTTGAGCGCTATATTTTTTGGAGAGATCTTCCACCAATCGTGTCAGGTTTGCGATCTAGGAATTGGCCTCTGATGTAGAAGCCTCTTGTGGACGAACAGGATTCTCTTGGGAGAATTCCTCCTGATGTTCTTGCTCTTCAACCATGGTTGCTTTACGAATTTCGAGTGTAAAATGTCCAGGGGCCCCACGGTGGGCGCCAAACTGTAGATGCTGGATATCTACTGTCAAAAATTAACCGGAGTTAGTCAACATTGATAAATTAAATTGTATTGAGTCCCTGGAAATTGTCAATAAATTTCATAAAGACAACCCGATACGAAAATATTGAAATAAATGAAATCAGCATAAAACTAATAACACCACAATTTAGAGAGGTTCTCCCAACAAGTGCTACGTCCTCTATGATTGATCCTTCTTTTTGTATTTCGATGCTTTTTTATACAGAATTGTAAATTTCGGTCTGGAAAATATTGCTCTGGAAGAGTATGAATACTGGAGTTTTTTCCCAAAAAAAAAAGGATCCCCTTGTTCAGGGAGGGTCCTTCTCTATTTATAGAGGAAGATCGATGGGTCCGATCCCATAACTGAAAGCAAGCGGTTGTCGCTTATTATTCGTGGGACACGTGTCATGGTATGGACTTGGCAGTTACCCATATGAATCGCAGATAGTGGGCTTAGCGGTTACTCATATGAGTCACAGATAGACGTGTATTCGGCAGTTTTCATACAGACATGACATATCATTATCCATTGTAGGTTCGATTGCAATAGGAGATGCTCCTTATTGTTTATATTGTAAACGAGCGACGAACGGTTAGTAGGAAATAAGGCTCTGTCCTCATAATCCATCGTTCGTGACTTATTTGAGATTCTATCAGCTGAAGATCATTTTTGATATGAACGTTCGATGTTCGATTATAAACGTTCGTAGATATCATAATGATTTAGAATCGTTGTGGGTCAGGCCCATGTGTATGGACGATCGACGTTCGAGACCTGAACGGATCGACGAATTGGGGCTGGCCCAACTATAAGATACCCGAAATGAAAACAGGAGTTCGACGTTCGTTAAGAAAACTGTTAAAGCTAACGTTTTAAAGGGAAGACGAAGTCTAACCCCAACAGTAACATATAACAATTTAAATTGGTCTATTTTACACTTTATCTTAAGTAAAAACTTGTTAGAGAACCAAGCTTAAAGATTTGGATGGAGAAAAGAAAAAAATATTTTCCTTTCTCCTCCGTCTCCCAACGTCTCTCTCTTTGGGAAGAATCAAGAGAAAATTGCTTTTCTCTCTCTCCCTGTGTTTAACTTATTTGGAAGACAAACAAACTTTTTTTTTTTTTTTTAATCTCCCTTTCACCGTTCCTCTGAATAGGATAAATTAAAGATTTTATTTTTTATTTTTACTATCCATTGCATCCCTTTTTTTTTTTTAATCTTTATCTACTTTAGTCATACTTATCTAGATACGGGCCATTAGATTAAAATCCATTTAATCTTATCCCTTAATCCTTAAAGATATTTCTACTTAATTTAGTCATTATCCTATTCAATAGTGATTTACAGTAGTTAGATTTGACAGGGTAAATTTTACACTGATATTTTACACCGTTCAAACAACTATTGATATTAAAAAATATTTAAACTATTAAAAAAATTTTACTTTAAAAAAAACATAATCTAACTCATTTGTTCAACTAACTTGTTTAGCAATCCAACATCTAGTATGTGGAGTATCATTTTTTTTCTCTTAATCAGTTTTTCAGTTCAGAATTAAATTCTGACCATTGTAAATTGATTCAGAAATACTTGTAAGTTCCACTTCTTTACATGATAAAATCGTATAATGGATTTGGCATTCTTTATTGGGATTTTCATGATCACTTTTATCTATTTAAGCTCTTAATGGAAATTTCACAAATTCCCAAATTCCTTGCATATTAAAAAATAACTAGTGGCATAGGGACATATTGTATCATAAAATTACAAAAATTTACATCTTTATTACAGAAAAATTTATGATTTAATTTATGTTAAATTCAGAAATTAATACTGTAAATTTTCCAATCGTTACATTCTATATTATCGAAATTAATAAAAATCATAAAAGAACACAAACACATGAAATTTATAGATGTTCGTCTCAATTGAGATTATGTAAGTAGTTCATTACGATGAAGAGACACTCATCCACTTCAAACACTTCTTTTTTTTTTTTTTGCTTTAATCTCTCTCACAATAATTTCTAATGATGGTATACTATTTATAAAGAAACTATAACAACTCAAATTACAATTGTGAAAATCCCCAAGTTATCCCCAAAAAAATGTTAAGTTTGATCAATGTACAACTTAACATTTAATTATTGTAGAATATTATTAGAGATATCAATTCTAATATTAATTTTTTGAATATCAACTCATTTTCATATTTTTATTGGTAGATATATTCAATTGATGTAGTAATACTGTAAATACTTACCATAAAAAAATGAAAACTCATATGCCATATAAGATTATACTCAAAAATTAATATTAGAGTTGGTATTTCAAGAAGTTTTCATTATTGTAATGTGCTTTAATCTGCTAAGTTACTTGAGGTTGAGCATTTAAAATTTTGAAGATTGGATTTGGAAATTTGTTACTTGACAAGAAAATTTCCGTGCACATATAAGTAGAATGTGGGGTTCATATCCTCAAGTCAACGGGAAGTTGAGCATAAAATTGAGCACATTTTAATAATATTTTTTTAAAAGAAAAATTCTGAGGAGAACATTATCGAACTTATAAATTAATGGGTCTTCTTAGAAATATAAAACGTTTAAGGGGCAAATGTGCAAAAAGAAAACCACGTACAAAAAGGTATATATATGTATCTATTTAGGTATTTATTGCTCTCACTCCCACACACGACTTGCAATCAGGAATCAACGTCCCGTTCGCCCACAACACCATGGCCGACGACTCAGAGCAAAGCCCTCCCTGTTCCTCCGCCACCTCCGACGAGGCCAAGAAGAGAAAGCGCAAGCGAAACAGACCCAAGAAGCCCTCTGACTCTCAGCCTCCCAAACCCGACGAAACCCAAGAAACAGAAGAAGAAGAAGTAGAAAAGGCAGAGGAGACTCAGAAGAAAGAGAACTCTAAGAAGGACAAGAAGAAGAAGAAGAAGACGAAGTTTAACAGAGAGAAAACGAAGCCACAAGAAGAAGAAGAAGAAGAAGAAGAAGAGAAGGAGAAGAAGGAGAAGAAGGTGAAGAGTAGTGGTGTTGGGTATGGCATTATAAGCACAGAAGCTTTCACTTCTTTGGGATTGTCTGAACCCACTTTAATGGCGATTAACGAGATGGGTTTTCAGCATATGACTCAGGTTTCTCATTGTTTTTATTTGGTTTCGGAAAACTATTGCTTTGTTTCATTACTATTATTATTATTATTTTTTCTTAGGATTTTAGGGAGAGATTTTATTCTATTTTATTTTTGGTAAAAATTAAAATTAAAATTAAAAAAGGGGAGGAAGCTTGTTTTTTTTTTTTTTTTCTTGTAAAAACGTTGAAAGGGCACTTCTAAATCACAACCAGTTGGTGGGTTGTGCTTACTTTTCTCAAAGAAGATGAAACTTTTTGACTCGGGATTTTATTTTATTTTAATGATGATTTGACTTGGGAATTTGTATTAGAGAGAAAAGTGGTTTTGTTTAAGTGGGGAACTTGTTTAATGTACCTTGAATGTATTGTCAATGCAGATTCAAGCCAGGGCAATCCCTCCTCTCCTGTATGGAAGAGATGTTCTCGGAGCGGCCAGGACGGGTTCTGGTAAAACTCTTGCTTTTCTAATACCGGCCGTGGAGTTGCTGTATCACACGAGCTTTAGGCCGCGTAACGGTACCGGTGTTGTGATTATTTGCCCAACAAGAGAGCTTGCAATACAGGTGAATTCAGATACTTGTTCCTTAGTAATCTCTTATAAGAAGTTGTTCTTTTGCCTCATCTTATAATGGCAGACTCGAGTTATGTTTGATAACGAATTCCGACGTCTTTTTTGCTAATTTTTGTGTGTTTGAGGGTCTATTTCCTTTGCCATTGGTTTCATCATCAATAAAAAGGAAGTTTTCTTGTTAAGAGAAAAAGAAAAATCTGAGCTTTGAGTCATAAGACTTTTAATTCATCTAAAGTATTAGCCAGTTACCTTAAGATGTGAATGATTTGGCTTTCGGAAATAGATTGGAGTATAAACCATTCTTATTCCATGGTTTATGTTTATATACTGCAAAGTTTAGACACTAACAAATATATGTTTGAGTTATCGAAGCTTAAGGTCACTGGTACAAACATGTCATATGCCTTTGTTGTCTGATAACAATAACTCGGATGAATTACAGGCTCCCACTAATGTTTATTAGCACTACTTTGTTTACGGTAATTTGATGATCTTACTACGGACCTATTTTGTCTTGCTGTTAAGTGATAATTCTAACAATGGTGTGGCTGTTTGCAACCCTGGCATTGTGATGGTCATATAGTCATATAACTGAAAATATTGTTGTTCAAAGAATGTGGGACATAATATGCACCTTTGTTTGCACTCTAAAATTCAATCCCTCTCGTTCTTTCTCTCTCTTTCTCTCTCTCGCCCATGCGCGTACACACACACACAAACACACAAGAAAAGAAAGTGTCTTCTGGGTTTGAACATGCTTGGACATTTTGTGAGTCTTAAATTTCTGTGAATTTGAACATAGAAGGCAGGAAATCCATGTTTTGTTTGAATATCAAAGGTTAAAAAATTGAGATCTTGTTTGTAATTTTTTTAATGATAAACAAAAGAACTTGTGTTTTTGATAAGTTGCTTTTATCCTTTTACTTTCACAAAAAAATTAAGGTACAGCTGAAGTTATTTAGCCACATTCAATTCTGCATTTGTCTCATAAGATTCTCAGCATCGTTCTAATATCCTTTATGTTTCCTCAACTGATTCACCGTTTAAATCCAGACCCATGCTGTGGCAAAGAACCTTCTCAAATATCATTCACAGACACTTGGCTTAGTTATTGGTGGTGTGTCAAGAAGAGGAGAAGCAGAACGTATTGTGAAGGGGGTAAATTTATTGGTGGCAACTCCCGGTCGTCTTCTTGACCATCTTCGAAATACAAAAGGGTTTATATATAAGAGTTTGAAGGTAGCTAACACCATTATTCAGCAATTTTATTTCTATGAAACACTTTAATGGTTTATACACTAATTGCATTTATACTTTATAACGAGGATGGACCTAGTATTTTCGGCAGTGAAGTAGACTTCGTAAATTTTAAGAGTTCAGGATGTAATACTGAACTGATATTGAGCAGCTTGAAACTTTTCTTTTCCATTTGTAGATCGAATTTTTCCCCCTTGTAGAAAATGAATTGAAAAGAAAATGTAAGTGCTGTAGATTTAAGAATATGAATAATTTACTTGAGATTTAATATGTGACGGTGGAACAGGACAACTGGGCATGGTCCTAAACTTGTACTCATTAACTGTTTACTGGGTTTTCTTGCATGTTCTCTCCTTTGGAAATTTGGCTGCAAACTATTTCATATTTATTGTAAACCTTTGTCTATTTATTTTGCATTGTGATTATTTTCCCTCCAATTTACTTGCACTTGTAGTGTCTCATGATTGATGAAGCGGATAGAATATTGGAACAAAATTTTGAGGAAGATATGAAGCAAATTATCAAGTTTCTTCCGAAGGTAACTCGATTGCTCAAATCTTTACTCAACATTCTTTAAGAAGTTTGATCGATAAAATGGTACGGGATACTATTACGGTGCTAAGATTTTGTTAATTTGCTGATCTCTTCGGCCTTCAACAAAAAAATATTCTTGTTGTTTCTTTTTCTAGTTGCAAGAAAATATAGCAACATCCAAGTTTGAAATTGTTTAACTGATTGAGTTTTTAATTAATGTCCAGACTAGGCAAACGGCTATATTCTCAGCGACCCCAACTCGGAAGGTACTCCCCTTCTATATCTGTAGCTTAGAATGGCCTATTGCTCTTTAAGCCTTTTTATTTTTTGATTTGATACTCTCCTTCAAATTAGCCATTTTATTTTTATTGTTTCACCTAATTTCTTTTTTTATAAACATTAGATGCAGTGCTGTTTGTTGATTTTATTATGTGCTTCTTAATTATTCATTTTTTTCTCGTATTACATTTTTTTTTCCGACAAAACTGTAGGTTGAGGATCTTGCCCGCTTATCTTTCCAGATGACACCCATCTATGTCGATGTGGACGATGGCAGAACTGAGGTAAACATTAGAATTTTGATGTTATATTTTACTTGATTCTCATATTAAATTTATAATATTGTGGCTTTAATTCTTATTTTGGGTTACTTACCAAATTATGACACGGCAGGTTACCAATGAAGGGCTGGAACAAGGCTATTGTGTTGTGCCTTCGGCCAAGAGATTTATACTTCTATATTCTTTCCTAAAGAGATATCTGTCTAAAAAATGATGGTCTTTTTCTCTTCGTGTGACTCGGTTAAATTCCATAGCGAGCTCCTAAGATATGCTCATGTCCCTTGCTTTGATCTCCACGGAAAGCAAAAGCAGAAAAAGAGAACAAGTACCATTTCAGAATTTAGTGAAGCAGAGAGCGGAATTCTGCTATGTACTGATGTTGCCGGTCGTGGACTGGATATACCCGCCGTGGTATGTTTCTTTCCTTTTCTAAGTTTCCTGGATTATATAGTAGTTTTGATTTATTTTCAATTTACGTTCTTCGGCAATGGAAGTGCTCTTGAAGATTGATTCTTAAAAACACACAACATTTTATAGCTTGTTTAATTTGATGTTGTCTTTGCTTTTAGGACTGGTAGTGCAATACGATCCTCCTTCGGAACCAAAGGTGGCCCTGCTATTCTTATCTTAGTCGACATATGCATTCAGTCCTTCCGTTGTTTTTCAAGTTTGCTTTTGTCCATAATGATGATTCTGAAGCTTGTGGTTGTTGTTTTTCAGTGGTATATTCACAGGGTTGGTCGAACAGCACGTGGGGAAGGTGCAAAAGGAAATGCACTGCTTTTCCTCATTCCAGAAGAAATGCAATTTCTGTGTTACTTAAAGGTACATTTTTACAGTTACAACTAGAAATATGTTGGTTTGGAGGGAAAGATTCCAGTTAAAAAAAAAAAAAATCTGAATTAAGGGGTTGTGTGTATCATCTTCCATTTCGATTGCTTTTGAATTTGTACCCTATCTTCACATTCAGGATGCAAAAATTCCGGTTAAAGAGTACGAGTTTAGCGAGAAGAGGCTCTTAAATCTGCAGTCTGAGCTGGTGATTTACTAATTCCTCGTTCACGATTTTTACGTTATGCCATTTTTTTAAGTAAACTCTCGGGTCCCGTGAATGACGATGTTACTTGGAATGATGCAGGAGTGTTTGGTGGCCAAGAACTACTATTTGAACAAGTCAGCAAAAGACGCATACAAATCCTACATATCATCCTATAATTCTCACAATTTGAAGGACATTTTCAATGTGCACCGCCTTGATCTGCAGGTACAAGTTGCTCTTTTGATCTCATAAAAGGCAACCGATACTTTTAGCATACACAAACTCCGCAGGAAGATTATTTTACTTTCTTATATTCCTTCTTCTCTGTTGATTCTCGCTTTTTTCCCGAATGTAGCTATCTATGTGCTTCACTGATATTATGAATATCTGATCTCCATTGAAACTTTGTTCGAACCCTGCAATTTTTGGCCAGGCCGTTGCTGCATCATTCTGCTTTTCTAGCCCGCCAAGGGTGAACTTAAACATAGAAAGCAGTGCCTCGAAGAATAGGGAGAAAACGCGTAAAGTTCGACAGCACGCCTGGATTCAGCGAGAGCAACCCCTATGGTAGGAAGAAGTAACATGGACATGCAAGACACTAATTTGGCTCGGCACAAACTTGCCTATGAAGTTATTTAATTTTTTTTTTTTTTATTTTTTGACATGAAGTCCACAAAAATATGCCTAATTAGTCATGTACAGCATATCTTCCTTTTTCTTTCTTTTTCTTTTTTATTAATGGGACGTACACAATTCAAATTTGACTGAATTTCTGAAAGATTTTAAGATTATCTTAAAAATTTATTCACAGTGGTTGGACCGGGGAATTGTATAGAAAATATGGTAGAACCGCTCCGTTGAGATTAGTAGATAGTAAATTAAAGTTAGTGTGAATTTAGCTAGTTCTTTCTTGCCTAGAATGTGCTCACTTTTAATTATGAGTTGCTAATTTGATTTAAGCATTTCTTGTTATTTTAATCTGCTTTATTTGTCATGGCAAACCAAAGATTTTCTGAGGAAATACCGAGGTTCGGTTGTCGTCAAATTTGTCTTAAAAAAGAAACAAGGAATATAATTTTTTTGGTTCCTTTCCTGCGGTCAAAGGTGATTTGTTCTTGGCAGTCACCCACAAGTGTAGATGAAATCTTCGGATTCTTGCTAACGACATGTTTATCCCCAAATCTTTTTTTTCCCCCTTTTCTTTTCTTTTCCACTTAAATTTAAAAAAAAAAAAAAAGACTAAGAAAATATTAACCTCTATTTGGATGGAGTATCCAATTTTTAAAATCTAAAAATTTTTACAAAAAGTTTTGTTCAACTTCTTCCATGTTTTCTCATTTTGAAAAAAAAAAAATCTTATTTCAAACTTACTTTATACAGTATCTTTTGGAAAAAAAAAAGATTTTTTTGAAATCTTCTCACAATAAATATTCAATACTTTTTTTCTCATTCCAAACAACCTTTTTTTTCAAAATTTTTTTTTTTTACACATCCAAGTACCATCTTATTTAAAATGAAAAACTTTCTCATTTAAAATAAGAAAATTTCCTTCTCAAAAATGGACACGTGATCCAAACGGAGCCTAAATGGGGTTATGATCTAAATGTGATCCAAAAGAAAAATTAGGCTAGATAGCTTTTTTTATCACCTAATCTAATTGATAGCCAACTTTTTTTTTTAAAATTTTTTGTTATTTAGATTTGTATAATTATTCTATGATTTAGTTAATTAATAGTGATTGCTATGATTAACTTAGGGTCATCATGATTGACATTAATCAATGATTGACCATGTAAGACAATTTATTAAACCATTTAGAAAAAATGACATTTTAACTCATTTTAAAAAACTTCATACATTTATTAAAAAATAAAAAAGGCTATTTCGCTATAAATCTCTATGCAAAATATCATAAATTTAACAGCTTTTAATATTTATGCCCATCATAATATTAAATTTGACAATTTTATCATTTCATAATACTAAAATATCAATTTAATATTAGAGTAGACAAATTTATAAGGAGGTATTCAAAACATGATTTCCACCTAATTATAATAAATAAACGAGTGACTATTTATTAAGATTTAAAGGTAATAAATAAGGTTTTTTTACGTTTTTTTTAAATTAGGTGTGAAATTATGACTAATTTATACTAAAATCACAATTTTTGTAAGAAATTAAAAAAAAGTTTAATGCATTTATTTTTGAAGCATTTGAAGTAAATAATAAATTTAGTAGATAAATATTCTATTTATTAAAGAAAATAGTATGTTTCAAAAATAGTTTAAATAAATATCAGTAAATAAAATAAAAAATTTATTTGTAGGTAAATTTAATTTCTTGTTTATTTTATTTCATAATATTGCTTAATTATTGAGTATTAAGGATAGTTTCAACAATTACACTAGTTAAAGAGCTATTTTTTTAATCTCTTTTTTGTTGAATTAGACTTCGTCTTCCCATCACGTTATGCTTAGATCTCCATGACCATCGAACAGTGAGCGATAGACAATGGACTATGGTCCATTATTCACCCATTACGCATTCATAATGTAACGACCCGCCTAGTATAGGCCGTTACCATACATACATACATATCGTACTTTCTTACTTAGCGTAAATAGTGAAAATTTTTTTTATACAAGCGTATATACGATAATGATGTTCGAACATCACATAATATACATAAAATGGCAAAACGCGTAGCGGTTATCATTCCCACATTTCACAGTTCGCACTGCCACGCTCCCCATCTTGTATCAGAGATTGCCCATAGGTTGCTTACCTACAGCATAGACGTAAGACGTGAGCTTTCGCTCAGCAAGTACAACATAAACATCCGCGACAACAAACAATACATAACATAACTTAAATCAACATAACATAGCTTATTCTGGCATAATTATGTATGAACCAATTATGCTTCATTATGTTTACTTATTCTTTCATACTTTCATATCTTATCTTAACTTAATTTGCTTATGGACCCCTTAACATAAGTGTACATATTGTGGCGCACAGCTATGGAGTGATTGGGACGGCCAGCCCAGTCCAACTCAAATCATAGACCAAACCCAACCTACGAGCATGTCAATATGACACAGGCAAGCTCACTTGCCATCATACTTTCTTTTCATGATCTCATACTTGAGCTTGTTCTTACTTAAGAATTGGTGAACATGGCTCGTGATGTCACACATACATAAGTCATAATCGTATTTTTAGACTTTGCATATCACATATCATAACATGCATCAAACCATAAATTTGGCATATCATACATCAAACCTTAGCATCACATTTTTCTAACATACATCGTATCACACATCATACATCAAACAAATTTTGGTAAGTGTCACGACAAAAGCCTATGCTGTAGGCGGAATTGTACTTACCTCGTACACTATGTCCAGTGATGTGTTGTCCAAGTCAGGATACCACAGCAGGCTACCTCCTGCTATTCCAAAGGACATAGGGTAAGGATTAAAAATGCTGGTGATCTAACCAACATTCATACTTAATCTTAGTTATATGTCCCCCTTAAACAATGCTTGATACTTACTTAGTATCACTGATAACCCTAGGTTTAGGGCTTATCATACATAGAGCGTAACTTGATAGGTTACTTAAAGTAACCTTCCACTAAGCCTTACATATATAAATAATGTTAGGTTATCATTCCTGTCCTTGGGCCTAAGCCTTTTTTTTTTTTTTAACACATCATATTAGGTTACTCTAAGTAACCCTGGTTTTTAGGCCCAACCAACATACTTATATTTGTTAGATTACATTGAGTAACCCTTAGGCTTTGGGGCCAATCAAATAACTCGGTATTCTTCTCGATTATTGTTCACAAAACTTGGTTCAAAACTTCTTTTTCTTTGCTTTGGAAAAACTTAGGGTTTTATGATTATTTTCTTCAAAAATCTTGTTCATTTTATTAAAATTTGTAATCTTATGAGTGGGTCTTGAAAAATATTATTAAATGATAGAAACTGCCTTTGGAACAGTTTCTTATGTTAATTTGTCAGTGTATGTGCAGGAATGTCCTTTTCTGTACTGTTTTAGAAAATCCTGTGCAGGAATTTCCTGTTTACTGCACAATTTTTGAAATTTAATTTTATTTAAAAATTTAGGTCGAATCTGAAAAAGTTTTCTTAAAGAAAGTTTTAGATCTTGAGAAACCCTAAAAACTTTTGTGATTTACTCGAGACCCAGATTAGTCTCTAACCCACTCATTTATCCTGTTGAACCTGTCTGGCCGTGCATAAAGTTTGGGCATGACCAGGTTCGGATTTTCATAAAAACAAAGGCCATTGGAGCCTTATTTTTGAAAGCTGTTCACATCGCCCCTAGGAAAAACCCTTCTCTACAACTTTCATGTTTTACGTTTTTTTCAAATTCGGCCTCAAAAGGCCTCAAAA
>CM046366.1:12529050-12556815 GCA_025413025.1 Ficus hispida | reverse complement strand
CTTTAGAGCATAAATAGGTCATAAATCGAAAGTGAAAAATTTAAAAAAAAAAAAAAAAAAGACTGAACTTGTAGAATTATTTTTTGCTTGTTCAGCTAAAAAAATTTTAAAAAAGTAATTATTTTGCGCTTGATACATACTTATTTATTTTTATTTTTTTTCAACACTGAGAAGCACTGAAAGAAGGAGCTACAACGACAGAAGAGTAGACCTTAGAACTACCAAGTGAAAGTGTACAAAGCTTATCATCTTCAGTGCTTGAAGAACAAACTATTGTCTCCTCGACCAGCGTATCGAAACTAAGCGAATCGAATTCTTCTCCTCCCATATTTTGATCCCTCCACCGGTTAATACCGATGGCGGAACCAAGAGACGACGACGACGACGACGACGAAGACGACAAAGACCTCGCCTTGTTCTTCATGAGAGCATGCTTAAGAGCCTGGCAAAGCCTCGGATTCTTCCCCAACATGGTGCAATTTTCTTCAAGGGAATTGGCAAACCCTTGATGTGGAAAATTGGTCTTTGCATTTCTCCCCCTCAAGAGCCGAGCAGCCCTGTCATAGGCCAAGGCGGCGTCTTCCGGCGTGTCGAAAGTGCCTAACCAAAGCCGCAGCTTCTGCGAGGAGTCCTTGATTTCTGCAACCCATCTTCCTGATGGCCTCTGTCTCACTCCCAAGAACCTTCTGATTCCCTTGTTATTATTATTGTTGATCTTCATTCTTTTTCCCTCCCCATTTTCTTGGAAGTTTTCTGCTTCCATATTTAGTGTTGAGGAGTACTGTTTTGTGATTGGGTGTTGGGATTGATCAGATGGGAATTTTGAGCTCTCCAAGTTGTCCATGGTAGAAGGAGATTAGGGTTGGTTTAGCTTAGATGAGAGGGAACATTATGATGCTATATATTACACCTGTACTTATACATATATATATATATACATATAAATATATATTAGAATAATGGTTACAAGAATGATGCATAATGGTTACAAGAAGGATGCATATATATATAGAATGACATGTTGTTCGTTGTCTTGGCTTGGTTTTGTTTCTTTATTGAAAGAATAATATATGTTCTGAAATGATACATTATATATATAAGAACAGTGTTGATTGATATAGAAAAACATGTAGATTCTTCTCATAAGATATAGGTCTATAGGCTATAGGGATAGAAAAATTTGCCGAAACAAACATTTGATTAGGGGTTAAAAAGATATTCTCAATAGAGTTCACTTATAGCTTTATCATTGACCACAGTTCATCATCAAGCTTTTTCGGAAGTATAGTTATACTTTTTGTACTTTTTTTTTTTAAATAATAAAGAAAAGGTTCAAAAGAGGATGATTGGTGTTATTAACAAAGGAGTTCACCAGATGTTAATTACATGAATTTAATTGACGTCCTATATACGGATCTTATTCCTAGATGATCAAGAGCACGTTATCTCAATTTTAATGAATGTGTTAACAATAAGGATATATATGTTGGTGTGATTATAATCAATCTACATTAAATATAAAATAGATAGAAAGTAAGTTTTTATATTTAAGACCTCACACGATATTTATACTCAAGCCTTTTAACCATATATCTACCACGATAATCCTTTATTGCTAAACTATACATATCAGACTTGGTGGTTCCTTTGTACTTGTTTGATACACTAGCTAGAGAAGTTGTTTTTGAACTCTTTTATTTGTTCCCTTTTTCTTTAATGTCAGGCAGCAGCCTTATAGTGTACGACAACACTGAAAGAAACAAATTTGGCACATCGAACAATGACAAGTGTAATGATATTTCTTATGAAAATTGATCTAGTCCAAGATGCGTTTTGAGAATCATTACTTTGTTACTTTGTAAATCTTCCAATGTAAATTGTGTGGTGTGTTTTTTTTTTTTTTTTTTTTTTTAGTGCTTAACTTGGAAATCTTCTTTTGTTTGCATGAAGTTATACTATTTTTGTAGCAAGTTTGCTTGTTACAAGTATAATCTAAACAAATAAGAATAGTGCCAACTACAAAACAGTAATTTTCAAAATCATTTCATAAAGGTTTTCAAAATAAAATTAAAAATAACGAAGTTTAGAGAATTTATGAAAACAATCTTCATGAACCATTCAACCAATTCTGCAGATAGGAATATTATTTCTTGATAGAAGTTTAAAAACCTGCAAACCTACCATGACATGGCTAGGATATAGAGATTTTGTATATTGTAGAAAATTGCAAGGATTTCCAAGATCAAGCAAAAAAAAAAAACTCACTAACTTCATTCAAGTTGAATTGTTGAACATATCAGGCAAAAGGTATAATAACATCATGGTTTGTATGCTAGCCTTTCTCTCTCCTCTCTCTCTCTCTCTCTCTCCTCTCTCTCTCTCTCTCTCTCTCTCTCTCTCTCTCTCTCTCTCTCATATGAAGAGAGCAAATAAAGACAAAATGAATGATAAATGAGATGGGTCCAAAGCAGAAAATGCAAGCACTCTAGGTTAGATGAGTAAATTGGATAATATACATATATAGCCCGCCAAAAGTGGTGATCAGAAAAGGAATATTGCTCTAGAAAACTCCCAAAAAAAAATTTTGAATAATAAAAAAAAGACTTGTGTTTTATGGTGCATAATGCAGTATTATAAATTAAAAATATCCAAATATAATAAATTAGCTTAGTTAATACCACTGGTGATAAACTCCAACAGCTTCAAAACAAAACTCCCACCTCAAAAGCCCAAACACAGACAGATACCTTATGTATTTTCTTTCCAACATGAAACCTAACCACTGCATGACTTATTTAATTTTTGCTTCTGATTCTTTTTTTTTTTTTTTTTTTTGGTACTAAAATAATGAAGAAAATATTTGGCAATTGTCACTTTGTGGATGTCTCTTCTAGTCCTTCAGAAAATGCTCTCCATATACTTTGGCCTGGCTTCTTTTTCAAAGTTTGCTGCTATACATACAAACATACACACACACACATACATATATATATATATATATAATTTTTATATAAATGCATTTATGTTGGAAATTTTGAACTGAGAATCATGATCAGAACTTCTTGGCTGGTTTCTTGTTGGACTCTTCAAGGGTGTACTTTTTGATGGTCGCTCTTCATAAATGTACATGTGCAACCTTAAGTTTACGTTAGTCCTACATTAATCACTCCAAATTCTATCCTTTAATATATAGCTCCCTTTGTTGGATTTTTTCATGCAAAACTTTGACTAATGTTTTTACTTCTAATTTAACCGTTTTTTTTTTTTTTTTGGGTTCCTTTTGATACATATATGATACCTCTTCGGAGGTCTCATTGCCTATCTATATATATATATATATATATATATATATATATTCCATTTGTGTAACTTGTAGAGAGACATTAATTTTGTAAATTTATATCTAGTGGCATTTGTGTGTATATATATTTGTGTGTGTGTGTGTGGGCACTGTATTAGGCTGTACCCATGTTAGTTAACTAATGCATTTGACCGTGAAACAATTAATTACAAGAAAACAAGATCTCTTACTAGCAATTAGTTGTGTACTATTAGATATCTAATATAACATTTCATATCCTCCAAAGTATATATGATCCGTTAATTATAGCTGCTTCCATTGTTGTTGGATTCTTTTCATGCAGCGTTGACGAACCTTTTTACTTCTAGTTGAGTTTTTTGTTTTCCTTTTGATAGATATTATATCTCGTTTATGCATGTGATACACACACACACACACACACATATACATGATATATTCATTATACTTCAGCAAAAAATATATATATATATATATATATATATTCATTATACAGACATATTTGTTCGTATATACTTATGTATGGTAGAGACAAATACAAACATACCCCAAAAAATACTTATAAATGTGACTAGACTACTACCTTTATATCTGTAGTATAAGACGATGTATTTAGCGGGTTGTGCCTTAGTTTAATAGTTTATGTCATTCCTCATAATGAAAATTTTAAGAAAAACCTTTTTTTTTTTTTTTTTTTTTGAGTACATGATGAGAGAAAATAACTAGCACAAGAAAAACTAATTCTCTCAGTTTTCTTATATGATTACACATAATCTACATGCATAATTTTTTTTTTTAAAATGTTCCATCATGCGTTGCATTTCTTGTCCGAATACTTGTTTAGTTAAATAAAACACAAACGTGCCGTGCCGCACTGAGCCATATCTCTTTCAATCACATTCACTCTCCTCCAGATCCACGACATATTGAAGTTCTCCAGATTGAGATTCCAATTGCCAATATAAAATCCAAGTCCACCCCATTCATTCCCTATCCCTCTCTTCCAAGTCATCCAGCTACAAAGCAACCAACACTCCATCCTCATCTCCATTGAGGAATATCTCACTTGGTCCTGTTCTGGTGCCGGGAACCTCGGCATGAGGCAATCTATCGGCCGTTCTCCTATCGAGAACAAGCCCCTCTAGAGATGAATGTCCAGCTAACTCAATCATTGTGGCACCAATTTTCAGTTGGTCATGACATAACATTTTAGAGGATCACAAAGGCCCATTTACCGGCTAAGGCCTTTAATACTTAAATTCTACTATAAGATATAGAGTTTGAATCCCTCGATTTCAAGTTTAAAAAAAAAAAAGTTTAATTTCCTTTTCAGAAGTTGGCAAAGATAAGATAAAGACAACGAAATTAAATTGCATGGCGAGATTAATTAATATTTAAACCTAATGAAATTAATTAATTCTTTTGTATTGATTCTTTGTATATATAGCAATCACCATCTTAATCAGTCCTAATTTAATTGTATTAATAATGCATAACAATAACAAATGGTGAAAACATGAACACGAGTCAAGAGAGTAAGCCACAATATTAATTAAATAAGAAAAGTATACAAGAGTATGGCAATAACATATAATTAATTAAGGGAAAAAAAAATAATCAGACAAGATCAAGTTGTCTATAGTGTGGTCCCTTTTTCAAATACTGCTTAGGAAATAAG
This sequence comes from Ficus hispida, assembly GCA_025413025.1. NCBI lineage: Eukaryota > Viridiplantae > Streptophyta > Magnoliopsida > Rosales > Moraceae > Ficus > Ficus hispida. Next base: position 12,551,818 of record CM046366.1, on the reverse strand, counting down.
CCACCTAGCTAGCTATTACAAGTAACATGCACAGGGAAAAACTTGTCATTGCTATGAAAAGTTTATAAGATTTTAGTTGTAAGTTTTAGCATTTTCGCTGGATCTTTCTGGTCTTTCGAGAGAAAAAAAAAAAAAAGCTAAAGAACAATTTTTACAATTTGTAAAACAATCATTGACAAATAAACAATCACTCTACAGTTTTATAATTTTTCTTGCACAAAACTTAACACGTTGTTGTTAAAAATAAATAATAATAATAATAATAATAATAATAATAATAATAATAATAATAATAACAACAACAACAACAATAACACTATACGAAGACAAAATGATTGAAAAGTGATCATTATATTTCTTATCAACAATGGACGCCTTTATATGCCCAGCTATCTCTTGCCCTTCAAGTTTTCATTCATAGAAAGAAACAAAAAGATCGCAAAAGTTATTTAAAAATTTAAATGCATATATAGAACAATTTTAAAAAAATGAAAGATGATTTTATTCAAAGTTAGATTAATTAATATAAGATATTTATATGAGTATTTATTGTAATTTTATGTCAATAATAAATGTAATACACACTAAGAAAGAGAAACATTGATAAAAAAAGATGACATAGCTATATAATTACCTAAATGTCAAAATTACATTGAACGGATATATCATATAAGTATAATGATATAGTACACCCGTTCTACTAAATAATTTATCATATATATATATATATGTTCATATTTCGTTTTTAGAAAGAAATAGTTAGTTGGTCATGCTTTTTATGGAATTAACAAATGCATTTTTTTTCCCTTTATCTTATTAAAGTGCTGGTATGCTTTTTATGAAACTAATTTTTCCGTTCTTTATTTATTTATTTTTAACATATATTTTTGAATTTTGTCTTTAAAAACAAAAGAGTTGGTAACACTGTGATCCTTACAATAATGACTCTATCACTTTAAGGATTTTCACTTTAAGAATTAATGTTTGATTTACTTTACTAATACTATAATGACCTATATTAATCTTTTATAAATTAGATATTAATCACATTACGGGTATGGTCTATCTGATAATGACCACTTCAATCTATATATTCTACAATATTTATATAATATAACTCTCATAATGACATATCATTATACAAGGGTCATTATTTGAAATTTAGTTAAACAATCATAATGACATAGTCATAATTTTAATTCCTATTCTTTTTTTGTAATTAATAAGGTTTGGCTAATTTATATTTTGCAGTTATTGTAATATGGTTCAAAAATGTGATTATAAAGCGAGATGATTATAAATTAGATATTAATCATATTACGGGTATGGTCTCTCTAATAATGACCACATCAATCTATATATTCTACAATATTTATATAATATAACTCTCACAATGACATGATCATTATACGATAGTCATTATTTGAAATTTAGTTAAACAATCATAATGACATAGTCATAATTTAATTCCTTTTTTTTTTGTAATTAATAAGGTTTGGCTAATTTATTTTTTGCAGTTATTGTAATATGGTTCAAAAACGTGATTATAAAGCGAGATGAGTTTAGGAATTTTTGATTTTCTAATTTTAGGTACACAAAGTGGGTAATTGAAATTAATGTGGCTATTTTTAGGACGAAATGTTTTGTTTTTTTTGTTAAAATAGATTTAATGATATTTTTGTCAACACGACATGATTAGTTTTAATATTATTTAATTTTACTAGTAAATTTGTTTTTAGACATTTTTTAAAAACACAAGTCTAATTTGACAATTTATATAAACAGTTCATTTTAAAATTGCTATTATATACGAAACTAATCATACGAACTTTTATATTATATCATACATATTTAGGTTGTAAATGAGTATAGTTAAACGTGTCAATCCGCATTCGACAGGTCAAATTGAACATGCTCCGAATATTAATTGTTTTAGTCATGTTAATATGTTAGGATTATTTATATAGATGTCCAAATTGAAGGTATTGATTTGAAATATGTCAATTTTTCATTTTATTTACATAAACGTCTAAAAGAGTAATCAAAAATATAACTTTACACTTATTAAGAATGGAGAATTAACAAATAAAGAAATTATAAAAAAAAAAAAAAGCAATCTAAGATGTTTACTTAATAAGGTTAAAGTTGATTTAATGAAATTGCAAAAAGAATTGATAGAAAAGACAATTTTAAATTTTTTTTGATTTATTGTAAATAATATGTAAATATTCATAATGAACCAAAAAAGAGAATATTTTCTCAAAATCAAATTTCACATTAATGACAAAAAGCTAAATAAAGAAAAAGAAAATTTTTTTAAAAAAATATTTCGTATAATAAACCTGTTTTTATTACAAGTTTGCGAGGTTAGAGAAAGGAGGCGATCTTCTCCTCGTCCTTTCGAGGAGGATGTTGTTGGATTGGTAGAGGACGTAGAGATGTTAGAAGATCGGTTGATGTTAGAAGATCGGTTGTTGGATTTAAATTTTTTCTATAATCAATCCACTCATAATAAATATGGTCTTTTGAATATTAGCATGGAAATATACTATTTATACCAACTTATTCATTTAAAGAAATTCTTTTACATTTTTTTAGCAAAAAAAAATAAAAATGAAAAATGAAAAAACCTTTTACGTTAAGGAATCGTTTGTGAGACAATTGAAAATGAAATTTTGAGATATTTTTTTTAAAATTAAGTTTAATATTAAAAATATATATCTGAAATAAAAAAGTATAAAAATTAAAGATGTTTTGAAAACTCCCCTCTACAAAAAAAAAAAAAAAAGACTCGTCAAATTAAATTCTTGCAGCATATTTATTGCGGAGACGTATTAGCTGAAGATTCCTATCAAGATATATTGGTCTTACTACCGTAACGTGTAAGCCGACCTCTACACTGTCCACCAAAAAAATAAATAAAAAGTCCAACCTCTACAGTCTACAGTGCTGTTAAGGACATTCAAGAAATTTCGGTCATTTTTTTTTAAATGTTTTAGATAAAATAGTATCCATTTTGAGTCGTTTTATTGTGTCATGACTCATATAAATTAGTACCAGTGCCCTAAAGTTCCCCTTGTAGTTAGAAGGAGTTGAAAAAAAAAAAAAAAAAAAAAAGCTGACCATTTTGTTCATTCACTATTATTTTGCAGATCATAAACGTGTTTTGGTGCTGGATCGACACTAAAGCAGTTAATCAGAAACAAATGTGGCCTGGATTTTCTTGGATCCCCCTGACACTGACACCAATGCGAGAGTATTTAGGCCCCATCTTGACAATTATACTGTCAGAATCTGTAACTATAAGTAGTTCAGGTCCAAAACTATATAACATTATATAATATACTAAAAGGATATAACTCATTGTTCATGCATAATAAAGTTACTATTTTATCTTTTAATATATCTCTAACGTGCATACTTTGTTTTTATTTACTTATTTTAATTCATTTTATATTTTACTCTTTTAAACTTTTTTAAACAAAAAAAATTGGGCAACTTGTATTTTATTGTCTTAATATTCTAGTGATTATTTTACTTTTGATTAATAATATGATAATAAATAAATTAATTAATCATGTTTTAATTTTAAAAACATAATAAATGAAGAGATATATAAGTAAATTTACAACAATTTATTCCGATTCTAGGTTCAAGTAAATGCATAAATGGATTCGTAACGACTCTGATTCCAAATCCTAAAAACCAAGTAAACAACTTATTCAGATTCCGAATCATCTTCACTTTGAATCCTACTAACTCCGATTGATACTCACTCTGATTACGCATAACTAAACATATGGGTGTCAATTCGTGTCTCGTGTCGTGTTCGTGTCATGTTTGAGTCGTGTCGAATTTTTTCTACCCCCAACCTGAACACAACCCGTGACACGAACATGACACGAAAATGCGACACGAACACGACACGAAATTGTAACGGGTTGACACGACACGACACGAGCATTTAAGAACATACCACGACGGTTCTATACAAAAAACCATCGTGGTAGATCTACCACGACGGTTTCTCCAAAAAACCGTCGTGGTAGGTCAAAAAAAAATTTTCAAAATTTTTTTTTTAATTTTCATCCTACAAGGAAAAACCGTCGTGGTAGGTATGAATGCGAGAATTTCAATTGAGATACCACGACGGTTTTTTTAACCGTCGTGGTATCTCCAGCTTCCACGACGGTTTTTCATAACCGTCGTGGAAGCCAATGCTTGACACGAAAAGTGACACGAATTTTTGCGGCTCAACCCGTACACGACACGAATTTTTTCGTGTCAAATTTTCCACTACCCGTACACGACCCGCCCTCAATTTTCTCAACCCGAACCCGTGAAATTCGTGTCGTGTTCGAGTCGTGTCGTCGTGTCGCGACCCGTATTGGCATCCCTAACTAAACACACCTTAAGTGTCGTTTGAGGTGACAATTATAGTTATATTTGAAGGTTGATTTAAAAATATGTGTTTGGAGAAAGTATGAATTAAAAATAAACTTTAATATAGAAAATAGTGTAAAAAATTGAAATATGTTCAAAAAAAATTATGCAATAATATAGATATATTTCATTCTTTACATTATTCTATATAATTTAAAAAAAATTATCTCATTTGAGTTAAAATAACAAATTATAAATTTTTTAAATTTGAATTTTTTAAAAATAAAAAGAAAAAATAAGATTTAAAGATATAAATTTGATAATTTTAGAGTTAAGTAATCAAAATTTCATCTGTAATAATTCTCACCATACGAGCTCAGTGCCTACGCTTTTTCATTTTCATTATTTCGTAGCAACACGTCTATGTTATATATTTCATTATTTGCCCTCTGTTTCTTCCAACTTTTCTTTTTGGTTAATAAATATGTTCCCAGTCGATATTGTCACGCGACACTTAATCAAGTGCGTGGGATGGGATGTAAACGTGAGAACACCATTAATTAAATAAAATAAAATAAAATAAAATAAAAATAAGAAGAGAGAGAGAATGGTTCAACAGAAATAATCAGTCAAGGAAAGAAATTAACGGGTGTTTGATATATAAATTTAAATTAAAATTTTTAAATTTAAATAATAAATTATATTAATTTTTTTTAAAAAAAAATTTAAAGATAAAAATAAAAATTTTTTAAAAAAATATAAAAATATATAAAAATATTGATTTAAGTTTGTGAACGAAACAAGCGGAGTTATCTCGTTGCTTGGTAAACAAGAAAGTTCTAGTACTGCCAGTGGGCCTCAGTTAAGTATGCATGTCAAGGTCGGTAGGAACAAAATAAATACTTTAATGATTAAAGAAATAGTTAAATCTCTTGGTTTGCCACTTGTAATGATCTTAGAGCCAAAACAAATTAAAAAACATTAATCATCACTTTTTTTATTTTTTTTTATTTTAATGAAGATAGAAAAGTTAGATCAATCAACTGGCTGACTAAAGGGTTGGTTTCAGACTCAACAACTAAAGAAAAGTTAGATCAATCAACTTGTTGACTAAAGAGTTGGTTTCCGACTCAACAACTAAAGATGGTTGATGAAAATTGCTCATAAAAGCGACACTACCAAAGCATCTCAATACTGTGAATCTGTTTGTTTCCCGGGAAAATTTTGAGAGGGGAGACATGGCAGAATATATAGTTTGCCTACTGGTAGAGAAGGTTGCTGGCCAACTAATTGAGGAAACAGTTTCTTTATCCAAAGTCCACGGCCAGTTCGAGTGGATCGAAGCCGAAATGAGGCGAATGCAATGCTTTCTCGGAGACGCGGATGCTAAACAAGATAAGGATGCGAGAATCCGAAACTGGGTTGCGGACATAAGAGACGTTGCTCATGACACAGATGATGTTATAGATACTTTCATCCAAAGGGCAGCAGGACAGAGACAGAGAGGGTTTGTCCTGCGTTTCAAGAGCTACTTCTTTTTGAAATTCTTGCGTGAATTAGTCGCTCGTCGTAAGGATCGTAGGCAGATCGAGAGGATCAAAACAAGAATCCATGAAATATCAGATAGTAGGTCAACTTATGGAATCGAAAACATAGGGAGAAAGGGAGATGGGAAAAATTTACAAGTTTGCGAGGTTAGAGAAAGGAGGCGATCTTCTCCTCGTCCTTTCGAGGAGGATGTTGTTGGATTGGTAGAGGACGTAGAGATGTTAGAAGATCGGTTGATCCGTGGGGACTCACGGCGATGTGTAGTTTCGGTTATTGGCATGGCGGGTTTGGGAAAGACCACTCTTGCTAAGAAGATTTACCATAGCAATAACATCAAAAGGCACTTTGATTGTTTTGGTTGGGTTTATGTCTCTCAAGAGTATAGAGCTGAAGAAGTCTTGAGGGATTTGGTCAAGAGACTAATTGGGTTCGGGAAAGTGGAGTTGGAGAAGCTGCAAAAGGAGGATTTGGTGGAAGAGTTGTTAGGATTTTTGAACAATAAGAGGTATATCTTAGTTTTGGATGACATATGGAAGAAAGAAGTTTGGGACAATCTGAAAGAAGCCTTTCCGGACTCGGAGAATGGAAGCCGGATTATGTTCACCACCCGCTTCAAAGACGTTGCACTACATGCTGATCCGAGGAGTCCACCTCATGAACTGAGTTTGCTCGATGATGCGGATGGTTGGGAACTCTTGTCTAGAAAAGTCTCCCTAGAATGGAACGCGGTAACAAGTTTGCCTCCGTGGAGTGAAGAGATCGGAAAACAGATTTTGAGAAAGTGCGGGGGTTTGCCTCTTGCAATTGTAGCACTAGGCGGTCTCTTGTCGAGAAGAGAACCTTCCTATGGTGAGTGGCTCAAAGTTCTTCAGAGTGTGCATTGGCAACTAACACAGGACCCCATACAATGCACAGATATTTTAGCTTTGAGCTACGTTGATTTGCCTTTCTACCTCAAACCGTGTTTCCTATACTTCGGTCTCTTTCCTGAAGACTTCGAGATCTCTGCTAGGAGGATGGTCTTGTTGTGGGTTGCGGAGGGATTTGTTCAGCCGAGAGATCAGGAACCATTGGAAGATGTTGCAGAGGACTACTTGGAAGAGCTAGTAGGAAGGAGCATGGTCCAAGTCGCTACAAGGAAATCGAACGGAAGGATTAAGACTTGTCGTCTGCACGACCTTTTGAGAGAATTGGCAATTACACGAGCCAAGGAGGATAGATTTCTTGACATCATTCACGACGAAACAAAGATTAGTTCGATGAGGACCGTTGCAAGAGCCCGTCGACTGGCTGCACATTTCACTGTCCCCTCGTCACTGAATACAGGAAAATTGAGGACCTTGTTATGCTTCGACCTCAACGAGCCAATCCACATCGAAGCAAAGAGGTTTAAACTTCTCCGAATACTTGATTTGGAAGGCGCCTACATAGCCAGGCTTGACTCAACAATCGGAAAGCTAGTTCATTTGAGGTATTTGGGGCTCAGAGGAACTTGGTTGAAAAAGCTTCCGTCCTCTGTGCGCTATCTTTGCAACTTGCAAACTCTTGATCTAAGAGAAACCTTGATCAATCCTTTCCCACCCGCGATTTCGAGACTAAAACATCTTAGACACTTGTATTTCAGCGAGGTCCAACAGATGGTACTAATACCGCCCGTCAATACCAATTATCTCCAAAACCTCCAAACGTTAAACGGATTGTATATCAGCGATGATTCAATAAGTGGCAAGGAGCATTGCTTGGACTTCAAGTTAACCGCATTGAGGGAACTGGATTTCCATGGCCATCTATGCACCCATCAAGAACATTTGGAGAAGTGGATTTTAAACTCGAAGGGTCTCGAACGCTTGAAGCTCAGAGCAAGAAGAACAAAGGTCGATGACGTCACTACCACAGCCATTCCACAATGGGACTTCTCAAGCCTGTCTCACCTCTACAAGCTACACTTGAGCGGATTTATGCCAAAGATGTTCGACATGCAATGCTTCCCCACGAACCTCGCCGAGCTGTCCTTAACGGGATCCTTGATGATGGAAGACCCCATGGAAAAGCTGGAGAAGCTGAAGAGCCTGCGGGTTTTGAAACTGAAGCAGTCAGCATATGTGGGCAAAGAAATGACTTGCTCTAGTGGAGGTTTTCCTCAGCTTCAATTCTTGAAGCTTTCGTTCATGAACTCGGTGGTGCAGTGGAGAATAGAGGAAGGAGCAATGTGCAACCTCAGGCGGCTGGAGATCGTCGACTGTAAGCGACTGAAGATCGTTCCGAGAGGCCTCTGGCCGGTGCCTTCGCTCCGAGTATTGAAGATGGGATTTATGCCTGGTGATGCTCAACTTAAGATTCAAGAACGCCAGGGAGAGAATTGGTACAGAATCGAACAAGTTCTTCCAATATAAGATTTATTACTCTCTTCTTGTTATTCCAATGTCTGTTATGTTTTCATTTTTCCTTTGTATTACTTGATTTTAGCCATCTGGAAGCCACAGTTTTGTATGATGAACATTGTTTGTGTTGTTCTGTATACTTGATTTATAGTGAAATAAAATTTTTTTTTAAAAAAAAAAACATAGGCCCAAAAAAGGGGTAAGGTTACTGTAGAGACTCTCTGAGAGTCTCTACCGGTAGATACCTTTTTTTGACCGTTAAGATTTAATCGAACGGTTCAAATATTGATGGTGTACGATATTTATCATACACCTAACCTCACACAATCATTCCCACCTAAACTCTTCTCCGTCGCCGGCGACGGACGCCGGCGACTCATCTCCGACGCCGGCGACCAACTCCGGCCACCTCCGGCCACAGCCCCGGCCGCCGCCGTCGCCGCCGGCGACCCTATTTTCTCTCTCTTCCCCTTTCCCCTCTTCTCTCTCTCTCTTCCCCTCTCTCTCTTCCCCTCCCTCCCGCCGGCCCCCACCCCCGCCAGCCCCCACCCCCGGCCTCCCCCCACCCCCGGCCGCCTCCCTCCCCCGGCAGCCACCCTCCCCCGGCACCCCCCCGACGACCCCCCTCTCTCTTCTCCTTTCTCTCTCTTCTCTTCTCTCTCTCTCTCTTCCCCTCTCTCTCTTCCCCTCCCTCCCGCCGGCCCCCACCCCCAGCCCCCGGCCCCGCCCCCCTCCCCCGGCCTCCCCCCACCCCCGACGACCCCCCTCCCCCGGGCCGCCACCCTCCCCGGCCCCCCCCCTCTCTCGCGCGATTTCGCCGACCGCCCCCCACCCAGCCCCAACGCCGACCGCCCCCCACCCAGCCCCGGCCCCTGACAACCTCCCTTTCTCTCTTTTCCCCTTTCTTTCTCTTCTCCTCTCTCCCGCAGCCCCCCCACCACCGGTCCCAGCCCCGGCCGTCCCCCAATTCTAATTCAACATTTTTGTTCATGTCAAGATAAAAGTCAATTCTAATATTTATTTTTAAGTACCAATATATGCGATATGTAAGTTTTTTTTTTTTTTTTTGACAGTTAAGTTAATGAAATAAGCCACATTGTAATAATTTAAATAATTAAGGGATTAAATTTTATGAGTAGAAGTTTGAGAGTTAATTTATCAAAACCGAAAAGTTTAGGGACAATGCTACTACACAAAATTGAGACAGAAAAGTGCCTTCCATTAAAAGTGCGACGTGTAAATGGATTGGCTGAAAAAGAAGATGATTAAGACCCAAAAGAAACAAAGAAATTAAAGAGAAAATTGTGATAATTCGAGGAACTAGGACCTTCTAAGATAATTATGGTTTGTAACCAAAACATCCCAGATAGACTCAACGTTTGAGAAAAAAATATTCAGCTCCCTTTTCTCATTAATTCATGGAGTTTAAATACAAAAACATTACCCTTGATCCCACTACACCACTTACACACACTACCCACTAACTAAAACACGTACATAATCCATATCCTATAAAATAGGAACAAGTTACAACTAACACGTACTAAAAAAATCTAAGGCTTCGCAGAACTTTTTGTTTAATCCAAACTAAATTATACTTTTTTGTCTTATTTTTTTTGTATTTTTTCTAAAAAGTTAATAAAATTTATAACTAGTTTTCCAACAGTCAACAAATTCCAACTTAAAAATTTCATTTCCAACCAGCAAACTAAATGCAAGCTTATTTAATATTATTATAATACACTAAAAGGATGCAAAGTTTTACAGTTTTTTCCACAGTGTTATGACTTTTTTACTCTTCATTACCAATTATTTTTTGTTGCTATAGTATTATACCGGTTTTACCCTTTATTTTTTTGATCAATTGACAATTTTACCCTCAGGCTTTAGTTACTTTTACTGCTTGCTACAGTGTTGAGATAACTTTATCTTTCTAAAATTATTTATTAATGATTTTGCCTTTCCTTTGTAGTTACTTTTTCTGAGAGCTATAGTAACTGGATATTGTTACTCTTATAATGTGTATTTTCGATTTTATACTTTAAAGATGTGTTAAAGTATAATGTTTGTATATATATAATTTAACTTGAAATTTATTTATTTATTTTTGTAAAAAATAGTAAAAAAAAAATAATAAAATCTGTTTTTGATTTTATTGTTTTCTTTAATCTTTTTTTTTCATTTGAGTTTTTTTTTCCCTTAAATAGATAAATTAAATTAAAAATTATTTAATATATCTATTTATTTTTCTCTGTATAGTTAAAAGTTAAAACTACAAAATGTTACAATATATAAAATAAAACAAATAAAAATAATAACTTAACTTATAGGTTCGTAACAGAAGATGCCACATAGGACACCGTAAGCCAATCAGCATAGGCCTTCTCATCATTGGCCACTATTTTTCTAGATTTTGCCCCTCTTATTTCTGATCACAAAAGCCCCCTCTCTCTCCTCTCCCTCTTTGTTGGTTGAAACTCAGAAGACACAAAATCATACATCAACAGACAGACAGAGACTCTCTCTCTCTCTCTCTCTCTCTATCTCTCAGTTTCTCTCTCCAGCTTTCTCAGTCATTCAGAGTGGTGGCAATTGCAATGATGGCAATGGAGATGGCCATCCGAGCTTCAGCCACCCCAAGACCTCACTTGTCTCCTTCTTCTTCTCCTTCCATTTCATCATCAACACAGCAAAAAGCTTATCTCAAGCCACAGTTCAGACCCTCTGCCTCTGTTTCCCTCCCTGCTTCGACCACAATCACTCTCTTGGGACTCTTCACGCATTCCCATGAAGCCAAGGCTCTCACTGTCCCCAAGGACCAGATTGTTTCTTCTCTCACTCAAGTAATGTCCAACGTTTTTATGTTTTTGTCATGTTTTTTGGTTGAGAAAAATTGTTTGCCCAGCGTTTTCTTGCTAGGTCAACGGTTTTGCTTCCCTTTTGCCCAATTTTCAAGGTCCCAAAATGGGGAAAATTTTAGGAGAGAGAATGGAACTTTTTCCTTTTTTTTTTTTTTCAATAAATTTTGTGCTGATGCCCATTTCTTGAATTGTTACATCTTTAATGTATTTGTAGGTTTATGGAAGTTTAAGAGTTATCTCTGAATTGTTTTGGTTAATTGCACTGTTTTTGAATTACTTCCTTGCTTTTGGGATTTAAAGCTTTTGCTCAATTTTGAAGGTCCCAAAATAGTAGGGGGGGGAAAATATGTTTGCTTCAGAAATGCTAGTGAATTATGTTATTTTTGTTGGTTTATTCAAGTTGGGCGTATACCCATTTCTTGAATTGTTAATCTTTTAGACGTGTTGGTAGGTAGAGAAAACAATTGACCAAGTTCAGCAAGTGGGATCGAGTGTTTTCGATGCTACACAGCGGGTTCTTGAAGTAGTGATAAATGCATTGAAGCCTGCCTTCCCAGTTGCACAGCGGGCCGGAGAGCAGGCACTGAAATTGGCTTCTCCAGTTGTTTCCGAGGCTTCAAAGAAAGCCCAAGAGGCAATCCAAAACGCTGGAGTTGATACCGAGCCTGTTGCAAAGGTTCTTCCGGAATCACCATTTTCAAGTTTTTCATTTCTGCAATGCTAATTTGCACAGCATTTATTTGGGACAAATGTTAATATTTGGTTTAAGGTTTTTCTTTGGTTTGAGATGAAGGGTCATATTGGATTTGGAAGGGTGCAGTGTAAATTGAATTTTTAGCACCTGTTTCAGAATGTTACTAATGAATCCAGTTCTTACCTTCGGAATATGAAGTTGAACCGTAGTTGACTTGAGTTTTAGCTTTCTTAATTTTATCATCTTTGAATCAACATCGGTACACGATTGTCAATTCCGGCATTGCTTCTTAACTAGATCCTTTTTAATTACTGAATGTACAAATTGAGGCAGATGTTCTCAAGATGTTGCTGAAGAGAATCTCTGCCATTATTACCAAGCAAGATCTTGATGTTGTTCTGGTCTTTGCTATATTAAGAAAAGACAGATATTTGCTGTTGGGAAATATGTAATGGCAGTGCATTCTGACTTCATTTATGTTAGACAAAACTGGTTTTGTAAGGTCTTCATTGATCGCCTAAATAGTGAAACTTTGTCTCAGACTGTAGCTGATGCAGCGCAGCAGACCACTAAGGTAATTGAAGCCGTAAAGCCAATTGCTTCATCAACAGTTGAAACCATTTTTTCTGCGGAGCCTCTCACTCTTGCAGGATCGGCCGGAGCACTGTTCGTTGCTTACCTCCTTTTCCCCCCCATCTGGTCTGTTATTTCTTATAACCTCCGAGGTTACCAAGGTAAGTAGAAGACTATATCTGTCAATCTATAAAGAATCTGCATAAGAATCAGAAAATTGAGTTCTTAGTTTCGGCTTTAGTAGCATAGATGTTTTCTGTTGTCAATAGGGCGTGTTTTTCCTGGCTTGTTAGGCTCTATAAATAAGGATTTGGCTAAAAGGCTTTGGTTTTGGTAAACTGTAGGTCAGCTTTCGGCCGCTCAAACGCTTGATCTCGTATCCTCAAAGAACTACGTTTTGATTGATATCCGATCAGAGAAGGACAAGGACAAGGTTGGCATTCCTCGCCTTCCTTCTAGTGCTAAGAGCAAACTGATTTCCATTCCGTAAGTAGCTTCATTTCCTCAACTTCATAACCTTCCATTTTACTTTGTACATTTATTTTTTCCACTTTTAACTTTGGTCGAATATGTAAGATTTTCTGCTTTCTTCTCACAATGTCTTTAAATGTTTTGCCTAATGTCTTTCAGCTTGGAAGAACTACCAAGTAAGCTGCGGGGCGTTGTCAAAAGCACGAAGAAACTAGAGGCCGAAATAGCAGCTCTAAAGATTTCCTATCTCAAAAAAGTTAATGAAGGCTCAAACATCATCATCTTGGACTCGTGAGTACTTCCGTCGCTCTCATTGCACATGTTCAACTTTTCCATTTCAATGGAACCGAACGTCGTTTATATGAACTATTTACATTGTTCTCTAACCCCTTGACATATATGTAGCTACTCGGATTCAGCAAAGATAGTTGCTAGAGCACTAACTAGTCTCGGCTTCAAAAACTGTTGGGTTGTGGCTGATGGATTCTCCGGCGGCAGAGGGTGGCTGCAGAGTCGTTTAGGGACGGATTCCTACAATTTGTCATTTGCAGAGGTCCTTTCTCCATCACGAATCATTCCTGCGGTGAAACGTTTTGGAACAACCGGTTCCACAGCTCCGTCCGGTCAAAAATTACTTCCCGAATGACATATCCTAATCTTGAAAGTAAGGCAAATATTCGCTCTCAATGTGCATAAAATGTTGTCTACTAGGTAGTCTCATCTAGTCATTTTGTTAATTCTTTTGATGGAGTGTAAGCAGTGGTAGTTTTTGTTGTCTACTACTATATATGCGAAATGGAAACCGGATAAATTTGCTTGTGTTCCATGGATGAGGTTATTCTAGCTTTTCATTTCATTTTCTTGTTTTTTGCTTTCATTTTATCATACAAAAAAGAAAAATCATTTCCATGTACTTTCTATAACTTATTATCTTCCAACACTCTGAGCAAAGTTTTCTACCTTTTGGTAGTAATGGTGTTTGAGAAGAAAGAAGTAGATCGTCAAGACCAGTGAATTAAGTTTTCCTGCGTTTTGGGTATTGGGATTTCATGAAGGTAATGGGTTTTAAGACCTTCAAAATGGTTATCAGGAACTTTAGGGCTTATTTGGAACACCACGTTCCAATGGGAATTTTATCTAATATAACTCCAAAACTCCCTGGTCTACGTCTTATTTTTTTCTCTATTAAATTTTCATGAAATTCAAACTCTATACTATTTCAAGTTGAAATGAGATGATTCTTATGTGTTACGAGACAAACGAAACAAGATTGATATTTCACTTTTTTTTTTCTTTTTTTTTTTCCAAACACATTTCAATTTTATACACTATTCTTTATATCACAATTTGTTTCCAACATACATTTCAATTAAACACACATTTTAATTCTAACTTACAAAATTTCTACTCTAACTATTGTTTCAAACAAGCTCTTATAAATGATAAATTAGTGGAGGTGGCAACTTTTGCCAACCCGTTAAATGTAGACTAGTTGAAATGCACACGTCAATAGACAAAAAAAACAAGCTAAACCAAAACAAAAAATTAAAAAAAAATTTAAATGGGTTTAGAACTCACATGAAATAGACAAACAAAGTAAAATAAAGTAAAATAAAAATATAAAAAAATTAATTAAAAATTAATTTTTTAATTTTTTTAAAATTATACCCATGATGTGACAGCATAGGAGGCAAAGACGATAATACCTTTCACCCTTTTAAATAAAGGTAATAGATATAATATATGAACATTTCTCTTAAAGAAAATGGTTGGTAGTTATTAAAATAAATGATGTGTTGATTGATAAATGATTGATCATCAACTTAGTCACTGATTGACCGTAAATTATTCATTAACCTTGATTAAATATTAATTGTCATCAATCAATCAATAATAAAAGATCTATGCGAAAACAACCCCTTTTAGTAAAAGTCCTGAATTTTTTGAAACTAATACAAGAGAGTATCTATTGACACGTCTCTATTTACTCTCTATTTCTGAAAGAATGGTATTGCTATCTAAACTTCGCTCGAAGCGGAGACTTCAACATCGACTTCATATTCGATCATCTAAGAGACGTGGTGTGTTATTCATTGGACTTGAAGCAGTGCCGGAATTAAAATGTTCGTGATATCGGTACAATTAGAGTCGACGATATTCGAGAGTTGGAAAATGAGCTTGGTTTGCCTCAAGTCCAAAATTCAAGCTGGAAAATGAGCTTGGTTGCCTCAAGACTGGCAATTGTGGGGGAATTCGTGATGAACTACTTGAGTAAGACTTTAGAATTTTTGGACAAAATTCAAGTGGCAGGCTCTTTTGTTTTAGTTGTCAGTTGTCACAAACAGGTTGCCTTGTTGTTACCCCAAAAAATAAAAATAAAAATAAAAATAAAAAGTGTCCAGTTGTTATGTTTGTCCACTGTTGAAAAAATAAATAAATAAAAACTTGTAAGATTATCACCAATGATAAAAAATATCAACAACTTCCTAAAATTATATGTAAACAGGGAACATCGATACAAATACAAGTGATAAAGATATTTCTTATCGGAATATCTGTAAAATATTGATACTTTCCAAATAATGTCTATAATATATTAATATCTGTTTTTTTCCCTCATAATTTTACTGAAATATCCATATATATACAGATATTTCGTTGGATATATCTGTTAAATATCTACTAATATCCGTGAATATAAAATAAAAATGAAGAAAAAGACTTAAAAAGGAAATAAAGAGTATTATTTTTTTAGTAAATAAAAAATTTGCATGCTCTCTATTTTGTGATATTGTATTGTCAACATTAATGACAATAATAAACCCTTAAGTTCAATATACCTTTTTTTTAATCTTTACGTGAATTATTTCTTGGGAAAAAATATTACTTATTTCAAGATAGTTTGCAAGCTTATATATTTTTGAGCCTTCGAGGAGTTCATTTTGGTATAAAAATTTTAATGTATGGAGAATACTTTTTATTTAATTATAGATTCTATAAGCTTTTGTTGCTATGTAAAATATTATGAAATTCTAAAATTTGTACTTAATAAAGTTGTTATTCTATGAGTGTATTTTGTTTCTATATTAAGCTGTTTTTATGTAAGTTGTGCTTTAATTTAATTGTAAAAAATAGATCAAATTATGTCTCATTTAATTCTTTTTCATTTTTTTATAATTTTACTTGAAATTTTCAACTTTTTAATTCAAATATTCATATTTTTTTTTTCATTTTAATTGACATCGGCCTGAATATCGACATTATCCGCTAATATTTTTGTAAAACTAAACCTCAATATTTTCAGCGACCTCAATATTTTTATCATTGATTATTACTCGTTTCTATTATCTGACATTTTCAATGAATAAGGGTGTACATAATAATAATAATAATAATAATAATAATAATAACTTTGATCATGTAAGGAATCAGTACAAGCTTAGACGATATGCAATTTTTCACCCCAAATTTTTGGGTAAAGATAAAAAAGAATACTTTATTTGATATATTAATTTAATTTTAACTAAATTATATTTTTTATTAAATTTTTATTTTTTTAATTTAATAAAAATTATAATTAATTTTTTAAAAATCAACTAACTTCAACTAACTATCTAAATGACACTAAATTACTGTAATGATTTATGAACTATTTACGTAGATGTCTTTAATCCTCAAACTTTTTTTCATTGATTGGTTTAAACTTTCTTAATTTTATTTTAATTAAATTTTTTAAAAATTAATTATAATTTTTATTAATTTTATAAAAAAAGATAAAAATTATCAGGAAAAATTTAAGTTAGGGGGTGTTTGTTGTATAAATTTAAGTTAAGATTTTTAAATTTTAATAATAATTTTTATTAATTTTTTTAAAAAAAATTAAAAAAATTAAAAAAAAAATAAAAATTAAGTTGAAAAATTTGAGTTTTGAGTTTATAAGCCAAACTCACCCTAAACCTATTGGCGGAAGGCATGCCAAACAACGATTGTAGTAGATGTGAGTTGAAACTAATCCCAAGGCGTACCCAACACCTAACAAAACCACCTTCATCCTCATCTTCTTCTCCATCCTCGGTCACACTCATGTCAGATTATTCTCTCCCATAAGCATCTTCTCTCTCTCTCTCTCTCTCTCTCTCTCTCTCACACACACACGCAGAGCACATCCAAGCACCGAAAATGGCGCACAAGTCCCTCGACGCCGTCACCGCCGCCGACATCGCGGCTCTCGGAGTCGCACCCGGGGTCGCCGAGAAACTCCATGGCAGGATCGCCGAGGTCGTCCATAATTACGGTCCTGCCACTCCCGACACGTGGCGGGATATCTCGACCCGCGTTCTCTCACCGGACCTCCCCTTCGCCCTCCACCAGATGATGTTCTACAGCTGCTACACTGACTTCGGACCCGACCCGCCGGCATGGATTCCCGACCCGTTAGACCACATCTCTCTCTCTCTCTCTCTGTCGATCGGCATTTGCCTTTTTATTTTTTGGTTCCAATCCTTGGTTTTTCTTGGATTGCTTTAGAGAGACTGTTTGTTTCCTCGGAAAAAGTTTTCTTTTTTTTTTTTATTTATTTATTTATGGAAGTACTGAATTGGATGATAGTATTAACGTTAGTTAACTCGAAAAAATGAGTTCTTTCCCTCAACAAAACAAAACTCACCTTTTCAATCCAATTCTTGGTTTTTCTTCGATTGCTTTAGAGAGGTTGTTTGTTTCCTTGGAAAAAGAATAATCGTTTTACGGAAATACTGAATAGGATTTAGCGGTGTGCATAGGATGATAGTATTAACATTAGTTAACTCGGAAAAAAAAAAAAAAAGAAGAAGTTATTTCACCTTCTTTTGTGTGGGTTTTTAAAAGTTGAATATTCATTTTTGATAGCCAACCAGCTTTGGTGATATTATGGATTTGAAATGCTTAAGTTCTTGAGAAGGGTCTACTGTTTGAGTTCAAAGTTTTCTCGTGAGAAATGGCAATTGTTTGTTCCTATCATGTGATTTTATTGAAATGAAATGCCTTGTTGTATTGAGCAGGGAGGCTGCAATTTCAACGAATGTTGGCAAGCTATTGGAAAGGAGAGGAAAAGAGTTTCTGGGTTTAAGGTATAAGGATCCCACATCGAATTTTTCTGATTTGCAGGAATTTTCAGTCGCAAATCCCGAGGTGAGGTAGCATAGTGAATGTTGTATGCTTGTTTTTCAGTTTGGAAATGCGCCTAATGTATAGAGACTTATCCGCTGATAATGGCGTTTCATTTGTCAGGTTTATTGGAAAACAATATTTGATGAGATGGATGTAAAGTTTTCTAAGCTCCCGGAATGCATTTTCCGTGAGAATTTGCCAGGGGAAGGGCAGGTTCCACATCCGGGTGGTCAATGGCTTCCTGGAGCATATGTGAATCCTGCAGAAAATTGTTTGAGTATAAACCATAAGAGGAGTCTGGGTGATGCAACAATAGTATGGCGCGATGAAGGGAAGGATGATCTGCCTGTGAACCAAATGACACTTGCGGAATTGCGTTCGGAAGTCTGGTATGATACTCCATTTCCTGTCATCTTTGTTGCGTCATTCTTGTATTTTATGTATAGATGAATTATCCATTGCCCAGTTTGTTATGTATTTGGGAACAAATTTTCTTCAAAATCAAGAATTCTTTGAAAGATGTGTTAGACGATTTTATTTGCAATATAATCTCCAGGAAACTTGTTAAAGCCTGATCAGTGTTAGTTGGTAACCCTAGATTGTCATTTTGTTACCATTAACTCGGGATGCCCCATAACCATATGGTACTTGTTATATGTTTGGATAAATAATAATTTTCATTTCTTAAACTATAGTTTTGTAGTTTGGTTTCCAACCTGGTACGTTGATACTTAAACAGCAATTTCCACCAGATTTTTCGAGTTTACATTGATGTGTTCTCATTAAAAAATGTGAACAAAGAAGTTGGTTGAAAGAACTGACAGTTTGACCGGAAGAGGAAAGAATCTGTCGTCTCCTATGAACTGGATAACTGTGTTAAAAATTACTGGAGAGTGGGAGTGGAAAATCTTTTACTTGATTTTCTCATCCTTTTTATTTCTCCTCTTCTGTGTTGCCTTGTCCTGCTAGCTAGCTTTTATTGCTGTTGATGGGTTGTGAATCATGCGAGGGTAAAGAATTCTTAGTAAGGCCAAATTTAGACCATACGAGTGTCCTATCAGAGCTAAAAAGATGTGTGATATTCGCAAATTGAAGAAAATTGCATTTGTGGGATTTACTATTAGGCTACTAGAGGTTCCAGCCTTTATCTTTCTGTTATGAGGCTAGGCATGCTATTAGATGTTTCTAAAACCAACGAGTATAACTCAATTTAACTTGCTTTGGAGATTTTGATGTGGTATATCTAATTCTAAATGAATTTTCTATTAATAAATATTTTTTTGATGTTTTTTACAATATTTAGGAAAAAAGAAAATTTTCAACTGTTTGTATTTTTTTATTTATAACTTGAAGTTCACTTGGTTGTTCTTTGAAGGTTAGTAGCTCACGCACTCAAAGAACTGGGTTTGGAGAGAGGATCTGCAATTGCAATTGATATGCCAATGAATGTCCATTCGGTCGTTATCTACCTAGCTATTGTTCTTGCAGGCTATGTTGTGGTATCTATAGCTGATAGTTTTGCTGCTCGTGAAATATCAACAAGACTAACAATATCAAAAGCAAAAGCCATATTTACACAGGTTGTTACGCTTATAGGGAAGTCCTAAACGTCTATCTTGATTCCTCAATCTTTTTTTGGATCCATCTGAAATTTGCTCCGTGTGAAGACTTTAGATCCATTTGGTTCTTAAGCTTCCTTCCATGAATTAAAGTTTGTGATATTCAATTCTCCCCTTCCTTCTTGGACAAGGTAAATATTGTGTTTCTAGAATTTATAGGTCATTTTGTGGGAAATACAAAAAAGGGTCAAGGAAAATACTTGAATTAAAATGTAACTAGATTGATATTGAAAAGTAAAGTGAAAATTTGAAATCACCAATGAACCTTCAATTTCAATTTTTGTCCATGAACCTCTGAAAATATAAGTTTGAAAGGGAATCTTACGGTTCTGTTCTCTTAATTTTCTCCAATTCAGTTAAGTTTTTTCGCCCAATTCCTTTTGCTCGTCACTTCTTTCATAGGGCTTCAGCATACCTGTCTTTGTGTGAATCTATTTCCTCTTTTTTTTTTTTTAAATTATTTTTCCCTCCATAACTATAATTTTTCATTTTTCATTCCTCTCCTCTTGCGATCAGGATCTGATTATTCGTGGTGAAAAAGTATACCCTATACAGGTGAAGTTCTCTTCATTAATGACCATCTGGCAACTTTTTTGTCTTTTCTTGTGCTTCCTTCTCCGTTTCATCTCACATTATTGTTTCAATTGTGCAGTCGAATTGTGGAAGCCCAGTCTCCGATGGCAATTGTAATTCCTACAAAGGGAGCTAGCTTTAGCACACAATTACGTCATGGTGATATTTCTTGGCATGATTTTCTAGAAAGCGCAAAAGATTTCAAGTATATCCACTCATTTCGAGCTTGTTATGTGTTTACTTTTAAGTAGTGTTTGATGTCATTTTGTTTACCTACAATTGCTGAATCCTGAATGATCTTTGCAACTTAAAACAGAAACAGAATCATTCTTCCTCAATTTTTTAAGTTTCATGATATCGCATGTCCAAAATTTTGTATTTTGGATAGACTTTGAATGTTGATCATTCATACAGATTAAAGTTAAATCTTTGGATGACTTGGGGGAGAAAGTTACAGAAAATCAACTATGTTGGAGTTTGGATCAAGTATATGATACTGTGGAGAGTTTTCAACATAACTGTTACAAATATAATGATTTATTGAATCAAGCAGTACGTTATATTATGAGATTTTTTTTCCCATCTTCTTTTCACATTTGGAAAACAGTTCTGTCCGAATTTTGTTACAGCTGGCATGAGATGCAAACTTACAGTGCATGTTAAAGGACAAGAGTTTCATTTCATATTCTAAGAGCTATGTTGTTTTTCTGATTATTTCAATCTTATATTTTAATTTTCTGTGATCAAATATGCAGAAAATGTGAATTTGCTGCTGTAGAGCAACCAGTTGACGCATTTACAAATATCCTCTTCTCATCTGGAACTACAGGTAATTTTAAATTTGAAACCTCTTACATTTTTATCTGCAACATGGAAATTCCTATTTTCTTGACTGGAAATTATTAATTATTGTAGTAATGCAAAGGTTTGAAAATTTCTTCAAGTCTTCATAATGATGAAGCAACATTTTCTTAGTTCTGTCTACATTCTTGCAGTTAGAGCTGAGGACAGGTAGTTCTTAAAAGATTGTAACCAGAAATCTGGTTCAGAGATCTGTTGTTAATTTAATTTCCTAGGTTTCTTTCTAACTGGGGTTTTACAAAATCCGTCTCTTGTTGCATTGTTTAAATGTTCTGGTATTCTTCTGATTCAGGTGCTGCTTCTTCCAGTTGTTAAGTTTCATGATACAGACTTCAAAATCGACCAAATGCTACACAATCTTAACTGGGTTTAATCTTGGTTTAGGGGAGCCAAAGGCAATTCCATGGACCCAGGCAACTCCTTTTAAAGCTGCCGCCGATGCATGGTGCCATATGGACATTCAGAAAGGGGATGTAGTTGCCTGGCCCACTAATCTCGGGTGGATGATGGGTCCTTGGCTCGTGTATGCTTCACTGTTAAATGGGGCTTCCATTGCACTGTATAATGGATCTCCACTTGGCTCAGGCTTTGCCAAGTTCATACAGGTAAATGATGATTTAGTTATCGGGATCATTAAATTTATGGTTTAGTTTGATCTGTGGTTCTTTGTATCTCTTGGGGATACATCTCCTGCAAGTCATGAAGGTCATCCCATGATTACATGAGACCCATATGTTCGATAACACAAAAAATTATTATCATCCTACGCATTAGGAAATGGGCAATTTTGAACGCTTGCCCCTTGGTATGCACCTAATACCTATGGCGATTCCGCTATTGGCAATTATGGTTGTTTACTGTTGCTTGTACCATAGAACAAAAAGCACGACGCAAATTCCAATCCTATCACCACAGCCCAATCACTGGGCACAGATACCTGCTTTTACCTGCTAAATAGTAAGTAGCTCCAAACACACACTCATGAAATATGTTTAGAGTTTTTAAATAAGATAGGGACCTTTTCCAGTTTTTTTGTATCAAATTGCCTTGAATTATTTCAGATACCAATATGTGCACAAAATAGTTTAACCTAACACAACATGCATTGTCAAAGCAACAAATTTTTAGCTATAAGTTTATCATGCATATGCATTCCGAGATCTCTCTCGTTTTGTTGTTTTAGACTTTATTAAAAAAGAAATATAGTTTTTGCTCCAATTTACTCTCTTCTAATATTCTAGGATGCTAAAGTAACAATGTTAGGAGTATCCAAGTATTGTACGGACATGGAAAAGTTCAAATTCCGTTAGTGGCTATGATTGGTCCACCATCCGGTAAGTATTCACAATATTTTCCCTCGTGGCTTTTGGTAAACAGTTTATTTGCACACATTTATGTAAATGCAAACTAGTGGATTTTTTACCAAACCTAATTCTTTCAAGCTTCGTATTCTTTCGCCATGTCTTTTAGTTGTTTTGGCTCTACTGGTGAAGCATCAAATGTAGATGAATACCTGTGGCTGATGGGGAGAGCTCGCTACAAGCCTGTTATCGAGTATTGTGGTGTACGGAGATTGGTGGCGGATTTGTTACTGGTTCCTTATTACAGGCTCAGTCATTGGCTGCTTTTAGCACACCGGCCATGGGCTGCAGTTTG
>CM046366.1:12510999-12528950 GCA_025413025.1 Ficus hispida | reverse complement strand
AAAGCTTGGCATGATTGTATTGTTAATACAATAATTCAAAACGAGTAAGGTATAAGCATATATATTAGGCTATGTTTGGTAGGAGGAAAGAAAATAGGAAGAAAAGTAAGGTATATAGCCTAGGTAAGGAAAATGAAAGAAAGGGAGAACCATTCTCTAATCGTGTTTGGTATGAATTCCCTCCAATCTCTCCATATTAGGGGAGATCAAAAATTGTGGTTATACGAAGGATGTGAAATCCCTACCCAATCTATTCCCTTCTCTTTCTCACCTACCAAACAACCAGTAGTCCCAAAATCCTTGCACTAATCCCCCCCTCCCTGTCCTTCCATTTTTCTTCCCCATCAACGAGCTCTTAATCATATTATAAAAGAATATTAGCATTCATTAAAATTCAATATACTCCTCAACAAAAGCTAAAAGAACTTTCATCAAAATTTGGAAGTACGGAATTAAACCTTGCACGCCGCTGATAGAACCTTGTTGTCTCTTCAAAGCAAAACTGCAATGATCAAGAGAAACGTATGTATCTATCACAGAAACTAAATAAAACAAGCAAGCAAAATAACCTACAAGTCCAGAAGGAGACAATACAAAAACAAAGAATACCTATACTCGTCACTGTATCCATACGCAAAGACTATGTCAGGAAACTCCTCTAATACAGAAACTGCACAAGAGTTCATCAAATTCAAAGCTACCTCATCATTCGGTTTCACAAAACTCATGAACTTCAGAAAACCTTCAAACAAATTGAAATTAAAGAAAATGTCTCAGTTCAAACTTATTTTTACAACCCAGAACATTATATGTAGCTTAGACCATCTCAACTGTAAATCCCTTTTTTTTTTGGGAAACTACTTCATTGTAAATCCGAATGTGGCATAAAAAAGTGTAAAAACCACATCCTAAATCCTCCTTTTGTCCCGAATTAAATTTTAAGCTTTAAAACTTGTTCAAAACTAAAATTTTAATCTCTAAATAAGTGAAAAAACCAATAAGCAACAAATACCAAATTTGAAATAGCAATGTACCAAAGAATGATATTTATATATAACTACACTGGAATTTGGCAAAAAAATTTGGAGATGCTAAAATATAACTACACTGAAAACCCAGAACATTTTATAACTACTTGGCTACACATGTACACTAGTAATGTGTTCTTAAGTAAATAATTAAAAGAAAAAAACTAAGCTCTCGTCTGACACACCGTGTTAAAAGGCAGTTTTACCTTCGGAAATCACGACCGTGGATTCGGGCAACAATGAGATTGGGAAGCATAACCTCGTCTTGGACTTCGAATGATTTGACGTACTCGTATTTGCTGTTCGCCATAATCAATTGTTATTCGATTCCTCTGCTTCTTGTCGGAGAAAGAATCACAAATCAGCAAAACAGGCTTTTGAGCTTCTCCAATCGCGGCCGTTGGCCGGCGGGAGATAAACGGAGAATCGGCGGCCGCAAAAGGTAGCAACTTCTTTGAAACCTAAAAGTTTAAGCTATTAGCAGGGTTTTCAAAAACGAAAAATAAAATAAAATAGCATATATTCTTTAAAAAAAAAATTCGTTTTCCGAAATTACCCCTCTCAGGTCATCTTCTCCGTGAACGGTGGGATCGCTGCTATCGACGTCGTCGGGAAGCTGTCGCCTCTACTACCGTCGTCGTTTCTTTAAATGCGTTGTCGTTTTGTTCGCTGGAAAAAGTCGCATTTTAATGAAATTCCTTTTTTTTTTTTTTTAATTTCACAATTATGTAGTCATACTGTGCATCTCAAATTCTGTGACAACAAATTGAAGGGAACGAAAAGCACATTCATATATATATATATATATATATATATATATATTATTAGATCATCAACTGTTATCAATCGTATAGAGAATTATATTCAAATAAGGATGATAAGGAGATATGATAAGATGGACATGCTTTCCTTATGTTACACTCTCATTTCAATATACGTCTGGCTCCGTATCTATTTAATTTGAGATGACAACTAAAGCGAGAAATTTTGCTATAAGTACTATGGTTCATTTGATAAAAGAGTTTGAGTTGAAAATTTTAAGTTTTAATAGTAATTTTTATTGATTTTTAAAAAAGATAAAAAAAATTTCAGAAAAAGATAAAAACTGAGATAAAATTTTGATTTAAGATTGAATGCCAACAGAGCATAAATCTATACCGTAAAAATAAAAACTAAAATCTTAAAATCATATTCAAACTCCAATTCATTTTGTATTTGCTTTTTTTTTTTTTTTTAAATGAAAGTGCTTCCCTTTTAACATTTCTTACTAAAAATTTGAACTTTCAATATAGATAAATTACAGAAGAGTGCATGATGGGGGCATGGGCGACTTAGAAGCTTCCCTCGCTCGTTCTTGGCACTTGAATCCTCCATTTGAGATTAATTTACATTCTTATTTAGTATTCTCTATACTCGATTCGTCAATCCGATCCATGTAATCTAATATTTAAAATTTGGATTGGATTGAAATTTCATGAATTGATATTTTTTCAATCCGAATGTCATGCATTGAACTATAGATTGAGACATAATCCGTATAATTCAATCAGTGAATATCCCTACTTATTAGTATTATGCCGATGCTAATGTCAGTAGTAGTACTACTTCTTCGGTCTCTCAAGCTTTATGGTATATTTAGTATGATGGATAGAGGGAATGAAGTGAGAGAAGAGATAATTGAAGGTAAAATGATATAATAACTTTGTTTGATAAAAAGGAAGATATGGGTGAAAAGAAAGTAGGATAGATAAAATTTACAGTGACCTAGTAGTTTTATGTTATGTTTATATGATGGAAAAGAGGAAGGAAGCACGTGAGTGGAGGAAAAATTGGAAAGTAACGATGTATTTTGTTTTATAAGAAAAAAGAAAAGAGGAAAATGAAAATAGAGCAGATAAAACTTTGAGTGGCACCAACCAATTAATCTCTCTCAATTTAAAGGGTGAAAAACCTAAATTCACTTGGCTGTTCCTAAATTTACTTTTGTTTTAAATTAAAATAATAATAAAGTGGACAGAAAAGTAATTATATAACTTTTTTATTTTCTAACTTTTTTTTTTCCTTTTAGTTTCTGCCAAACAATCTAAATAAAAACTAAAATCCTAAAAAAGCATCAAATATTGCGTAAAGAAATTATGAGGAAAAAAAAAATATATGAGACATGATCTCAGTACACCAGATTTAACAAATAAGCTAAAGTAGATATTAAAATGGAAAAAAAAAACAAAAAAAATGGAAAAAAAAAACTTTAAAATAGGATACTATATTGGATTTATCGATTAAATACCATTTTTACATTGTAAATATCAAATTTATCAAACTTCAAAATATTTAAGAAACGATGTTAATAAAAATTTAGACTTTGTTTGTATCTTAGTTTAACTCAAATTAAACTGTATCTTTTTTTTTATTAGATTTTTATCTTTTGCTGAAACGTCAACAAAATTTATAAGTAATTTTTAATTCCAACTAACGGTCGAAATGGACGCTTCCATTCTAAATACAAGAAAAGACAAAATAAGGGAAAGGGACTACGCTAGACAGAATTGTTTCTGCAAAGTTGAAGAACTGGGTTCTGCCGGCTCGTTTTGCATTTTCACTTTAACTTTTGTCAAAAGTAGAAAGTGAAGTTTGTAGTAAAGTTGTAGTAAAGTTGTATTTCATTGGGTAAATTTTATAGTGGTCTGGTAAAGGGTTCCTTAAAAGTGCATTTGTACATCCAATGATCTAAAGAAAAATTCTTCACAATTTCCCTGGCTTTTGCTTTATTTCAACTACCCGACTTACTTATATACATAACTTTGATCTATATTTACATTTTTTCTTTTTTTCTTTTTTTCTTTTTTTAAGTGTATTGATCAATGTACAGATTCGACTATTTGAGTACTTTGCTATGTGTCAGTAGGAAGAGACAACACTTGGTTTTTGGAATTTGCTATAGATGTGTCTAACAAGATCTAAAAAATCACCCCTAAAGAAATAGATAGTCTAGTTTGAGTTCAATTGGTTGTCATTCTTGACATTTTAGCCCCTCCCCCCCGGTTTAAGAGGTTAAATTTCTAATTTCTGAAATATATTAGTGTTTACTTGTCTTTAACTGTAACACTGGTAAATATTTCCCACATTTTA
This sequence comes from Ficus hispida, assembly GCA_025413025.1. Classification (NCBI taxonomy): domain Eukaryota; kingdom Viridiplantae; phylum Streptophyta; class Magnoliopsida; order Rosales; family Moraceae; genus Ficus; species Ficus hispida. The sequence goes on along the minus strand of CM046366.1, from coordinate 12,524,793 downwards.
ATTCAATTTTGCTGCATAAGAAGGATTACAATAATGATTCGTCATATATAAAAGAAGAATTTTAAATTGGATGATGTTGCTGTAAACATTGAAACTTGAATATAATTGCATTATATTATACTATATATATATACATATAGTTTGAGATAAAGGATTCAAACTCTTCATTTTATAATCAAATCAGGTATGTAACAATCATTAGTTTATACATGTAATCATTATAGTGCTAATATTATATTTGTTAGTTTTATGATTATATTAGACAATTGATTAAAACATACGAATATCACTAAATCTGTTGCGAAATTAAATAATCGGGAAGTACAAATGGTTAGTGGAATAGCTTCTTATCTTGCTTTGAGTACGGTATCTCAAAGCCATATGCAGTGTCGACTAGCATCAAGACGCTACTCACGAGCTGGTTAGGGATTAGGTTTTGGCCATTTATTGAGCCTCTATCAAATTTACTACTGGAAATATGTGCTGTCGCGGTCAACTTATCAGGGATGTATGTTTTAAAGTCTCTTATTATTTATTATTTATAGAGAAAAAGATGGACTTTAAAATTATAATTCTATACGAAGGAGATGATGGGATCACGTGGGCTGCTAGAGTAAGATAATTGCTAACTATCGCCCTAAGATTCCAAAGAAGAAGAAAGAAGCAAAAGTAGGACAAAAGGTGAAAAAGGCACGACAAGAGGGTGTGATAAAATCTATAGCATAATTATTGATCCCATTAAGAGTTGAATAATATGAGAATTTTTTTTTATTTCAGACGTGACTAGATAATAATTAGACAATTGATTTCGTTATAAGATATAGAGTTTGAATTCTCTCATCTTTAAATAAATAAATAAATAAAAAAACCTTTTTCTCTAAGGGGCCCTAAGCTTATAAAATGTCCCCTTCTAATAATCACGATTTGATTTGTCTTTGATATTGTTAGTACTAAGAACAAAAATAGATTGTAAATGTTCATCTCCGTGTATAACATTGTTTATGTCCATCATTAAAAAGAATTGAAAATTTTCCCAGTAAAAGACCAATTACTACCTAAACGAAATTTGTTCGATTAGATCTAATTCAAACCCTAAAAGGTTAAGGATATCTTATTGAGAACCTTAATCGGTAAAACTCTTAACCGAAATTAATTTTCTAGTCAATAAAAATTTGATGGTGAAATTCCTGGTTAATGAAGTAAATATTGTGTCATCTAAAGTTTACTCTACGTTATCTTTGGAGCCGATAAAATGAAGGTGACTAGTTTATTATTTCTCGAAAATGTCATGAAACTCTGTTTCAACAAAAAAAAAAAAAAAAAAAAAAAAAAAAAAAAGAGAAGTTTTTTTTTTTTTTTTTTTTTTCTTGTGAAAAAGAATGGTTGGGAAAAAAAAAAAAGAAAGATAGAAAGAAGAGAGAAATTGAAACTTGAATCGATACATTGAAGATGGACTTGGTTTTTTTTTTTTAATTATTTTTTATTTTTTACTCGGTGTAATTGACTAGGAACTTTAATTTGCAACCAAACAAAAGAGGATTAGTGCTTTTTTTTTTTTGATTTTTTTAATTGAAACTTGAATAGATACATTGAAGATGGACTTGCTTGTTTTTTTTTTTTTTTTTGGTCGGTGTAATTGACTAGGGACTTTAGTAATCAAGTAACTAACGTAAGACTCTCCAATTTTTTGGGGTTAAATGACGATTAATCCTAGAGAGAGAGAGAGATATATATATATATATTTTGTAATTGACCAATATTAGAGATACACGCTACTGAATAAAACATTTTTGCAGAAGAGGTCATAAATGAGCCAACTTGACAAAGTTGACTCTCCTTTTTTTTTTTTTATATATAAAATAAATAATTACATTTCATGTTTTTGTGTACAAGAATTATATTCCCACTTGGCCTTTTAAGCATATTGAACTTGATGAATTCTAAAAAACTTGCAGCGGAAGTAAATGTCTACCGTTTTCTTCGTTATGATACAAGTTCTTCAAAGTGAAAGTTTTGCTTGAGGAGCAGCTTGGGATATTAAAATCGGGTAGAAGAATAATAATAGATATATCAATTATAATCATAATTTACGAGAATCATCATTTTTTTTTTTGCTATAAAATGTTTTTTTTTTTTTAACAAAACACGTATCATTTAGATTGGTGTTAGAAAAAAAAAATATTTGATACATTTAATATTATTGAAAATAAAAAACCAAAGGGTTTGTACACATCATTGAATTATCTGATTAACTCTTTTTCCATTTATTGAAACAGAAAATTTATGGAAAAAAAATATGGTTCATATTCAATTTTAGAAGACAGTTATTCCATTAATGGGCGACGGAATGTTATTCAAGATCCAATGATGGTAAACAAAATTTAGTTGGCAAAATCTTTTCTTTTTTAATTATTTGGGTAAATTGTTAGGTTAATTGTTAAATTTTTTAAGTTTATCCAATTCTAGTTTTTTTTTCCTCATAATTAGAATGATCCTAATTTATTAAAAATATCAGTATAATAATTATTTTTGTTAATTTTTAGATAAAATTCATTAATTAGTATAATTTTTTAATCAATTACTGACATATTTCATCTAAAAGATAATGTAAAAAATTATTATAATAATATTTTAATAATTTATAATCATTCAAATTATTAAAAAAAGAATAAAAATCAAAATTATATAAATATAAAAGTTTAGACTAAATATATAATTTACCCTAATTATTTTTAAGGATATAATCAATACTTCACTATTTCATTATCAGCGCAACCACAGAAAATAAAAAATAAAAAAGATTGAAAAAAAAAAATCATGACTGCAATAAAGTTGAAGATGATTTATACATAATTCTAAAAAAGTAGTTCTTTTTTTTTTTTTCACCTTGCTAATCAATACAAGCAAATTCAGGGGGGTGGTTGGAATGCAAGAGCATTGTACTTTTGTGGGTCAACTTTTTCACCTTCGGCTTTTGGGTCCCTATTTTTAAAAATTTGGATAAGTAGGTCCCTAAACTCAACCCATCTCCATTTAAAAATAATAATTTTTTATTTAAACAGATCAATCAAACGAACCTTTTAAATAGATGTTTTATGGGGAATTCTATAATAGAATGGGGCTACTTTACCCACCCCATTGATAGTATAAAAAATTTTAAGATCAAAAGGATGTATCAAACGATTGCAAATAATTTCATACCCGATTAATATTAAAATTTCCAAAAAAAAAAAAAAGAAAAAAAAAGAAAAAAGAAAAAAGAAAAAATCCGGCGACGTTGAGAAGACTTGCAAGGCGAAAAGGCTCCTAGTGGCGCGAAAGGTTCAGGAAAGTGAGCTCGCCGGCTTCTGTCCGTTTCGCAGCGCGAAGTGAGAAGCCGCCGGAGGTTGTAGTGGAGGTCGCCGGCGTTCCGACGGAGGAGATCCTGCTTTCTTCGCGACACCGTGGAGATGGGTAAGACGATGTTCGTGAGATTCAAGGGACATAGAGATTCTTTCGGCCAGAGGATGCCCACATCGTTGCCAAAATCAGATCTACCCCGGCCTCGCTCGTCAGAATCTCGGTCCCCTCGACGCCCATAGCCGAGCTTTTCAGACACGAAACTTTAGCGTCCGTTTGAATATTTAATTGTAATTAAATTTTTAAAGGTTGGAATTTAATTAATCTTTTAAAATTAGTTTTAATTTTTATTAATTAAAAAAAATATAATTTAATTATAATTAAATATACGTGTCAAATAAAATATTACTTACCTAGGTTGGATAAGTTGTACACGGCTAAGATTTAACAGGGACGTCGTTTGTCGGTCGCTTGTTAGCTATACGTATAAAATTTAGTCGGATGTATAGTAAAACTTGGTTTCCCATACTCCTCTAACCCCCTATAATAGGGATGTGCTTACCACGTGGATATTATTACTATTATTATTATTATTATTGTTATTATTACCACGTGAACATTATCTAAACATAAAGAGTTGAAAATGTGAACGATATTATTAATTGAACAGTTTGATGTGAAATTTATATGACAACACAAAATTATTTCAAACTATAAAATCCTAGGTCCTATTGTTTTAACATTCAATTTTATTATTTTATTTTTCTATCTCAATTATTTATTTTTTAATAATATATTTATAATTTATTAATTTATTTAAAAATTTATTATACTTATTTATTTATATAATTAAAATTTTTAATTCAGATTATATGATATAATATTATTAAAAAATAAATTAATGAGACAGAATATCTATAACAATAGATTTTAAATTTTAACGTTGGCTCTGAGGATGAAAACGCCTTACAAAATAAAAAGAAAATTGGGACCACATATGACTTTTTATACTCAATATAAAACGAAGACTTTTGCCGTACCATTACCTTTCAAAAGTGTACCTAACTAAGAAGACCAAAAAGATTTACGCTTGTTATCTCATTTTTTCCGTCTCAATTATTATTTTTTTAATAATATTTTTATAATTCATTAATTTATTTAAATTTATTTAATATTTATCTTTTTTATGTGAGTAAAATTTTAAAATTTAGATTACATGATATAATATTATTAAAAAATTAATTAATGAGATAAAAAAAATTTTTTGTTTAAATTATTGTTCTCTTAATAATATTTTTACAACTCATTAATTTATTTAAAAAATTTTAATGCTTACCTTTTTTTATGTGAGTAAAATTTTTAATTTAAGATTATATGACATAACGAGATAGAGAATCTGTGATAACAGATCTGACAGCTCTCTTAGGATAAAAACGCCTTAAAAATAAAAATGAACGTTGGGACCACGTATGACTTTTTACCCTGCCTATAAAATGAAGCCTTCTGTCGCACCATTACCTCTCAAAAGTCTACCAAACTAAGAAGACAAAAAACCAAAACCAAAACAAAAGCCATGGCGACCAAAAATTCCTATATTCACTTAAGCTCCATTAATGTTGTTGTGGTTGTGCTGGTGATGATATCTTGTGTTAATGTTTCCGAATTATGTAATGCACAAGATGTCCCAATTGTGAAAGGACTGTCGTGGAGTTTCTACGACAAGAGCTGCCCTGATGCCGAGTCCATCATAAGGAAGCAGCTCAAGAAGGTCTTCAAGGACGATATTGGCCAAGCCGCCGGCTTGCTTCGCCTTCATTTTCACGACTGCTTTGTTCAGGTATATTTATTTCGCTATTTTTCCTTCTCTTTTTATTTTCTATTTCATTTTTAACTGAATTAGTTTCTTGTAGTTTTAGGTTTTTTTTTCTTTTTCTTTTTTTGATTTTATCTAAATTAATTTCGTCCTATGCTAAGCGGAAGATTTCTTCTTCGTCATCAAATATATATATATATATATGTATATATATTTTTTGAAGTTTCTAAATGCAAGTTTTAATGAGAACCGTTGTGGATATGACTCCGACAATTGGATGTTGGATGCCTAGAATGGTTCCTCAATACATTTCTTATCTTAAATTTTTTCTTTTATGAAAAACAACAAAATTAATAACCAATTTTTAAAAAACCAACCAATTCCTACTTAAAAATTTCATTTCCAATCGATAAAGCAAATGCAGGCTTGATTTTCAATTACAATTCCAACACTAAAAAAAAAATTATATTGTGGCACGCATTTTACACTAATGTGAATCACGATTGATGAACTTTAGTACTATTGTTCATGTATATGCACATGTGTACAGCACACTTCTATTTATCTGTGAGTTTTAGCTTATTTTGATGCATTAAATAATGTTGATAGGTTAAAATTTTTTTCTTTTAATTTTCATTTTAAATAAAATTGGGACCCACAAACAATCGTCTAACTTAAAAAAAAAAAAAGATGGGTTTTGAGCGGTAGAAATGGAGTTATATGGGAATTTTACACGTATGTGTGGCAGGGATGTGATGGATCGGTGTTGTTGGACGGGTCGGCAAGTGGGCCGAGTGAGCAAGAAGCACCTCCAAACCTGAGCTTAAGAGCGAGGGCTTTTGAGATTATTGACGATCTACAAGCCAGAATTCAGAAGAAGTGTGGCCAAGTCGTCTCTTGTTCTGATATCACCGCCCTCGCTGCGCGTGATTCTGTTTTCTTGGTATGCTCTGCTTCTTCCTCTCTATTTTTCAATATTCAAATTTTCTCTCTCTTACTTGTTTTCTTTCCCCTCCTCCTTTCTTTCCCAATTACCAAACGGAGTGTTAATTCCCCAATTTAGAGATGGCATGAACATTAGCCATGCAAGTTGAGTTTGTAATTCTACTAAGAATCCCAATTCAACGAAAAGAAATAAAAATTAGGATAAATTGCTCATTTAGTCCCTAAACTTTTAATCTCGTACAACTTTGATCATGAACTTTTTTTCGTTGCTAGAATATCCTTAAACTTTTAAAATATTGCTACAATATAGTCATTTCTGTCAATTTTTAAACAGAACATGTTAGTCAGTTGATCTAAAAGTGATGTTAACTACGGATTCCGTCAAAATATTAACATAAAGGACTACTGTAATAATTTTTTTTATTGTTTATGATCATTTCAACTATGAAAAAAGAACAAGAAATGTCACAAAACTATTAAAATATTATTACTATAGTCATTTTTGTTAATTTTTTTTTAAAAAATACATTAGAAATTTAGTCAAAAAAATGATACTAATTAATGGATTATGTCATAAAATTAACGTAAAGGACTATTATAGAAATATTTTAAAAATTTAGAGACATTCTAGCTACAAAAAAAAATTCATAAATCAAAATTATATAAAATTAAAAATTTAGATACCAAACTAACAATTTACTCTAGAAATTAATTAGTTAAAGGAAACCACAAATAAAAACGAAAAAAAAAAAAGCACTATATATATATATGTATGTATATATCAGCTTTCCTTTTTCTCTTTCCCTATTTTTTAATATAAAGCTGCAGCTCGTGAAACATCGTGAAAAGAGCATGAAAAAGTATAGAGAATCAAAGTTTGTTTTTTTTGTTTTGTTTTGTTTTGTTTTTTTGTTTTTTGTTTTTTTCCCCAACACAATACTAGGCAAATGCTCGACATAATGAGTGATGCTATTTTGTTTAACATTATTGCTTTATGCGAATTTTTCAGCTATGTACAATTTCTTATTATTTTTTGTTTTGTGGATAAATAAGATTAATCCTCTTTAATAGACCCATGAAGATGAATGCTAAACATCAGGAGACTATGTGAGTGATATTAAATCAATTTTATAATTTTGTGGTATAATGATACTAAAAAGAAGTTAATTTTATTTAAATTACACACTATTATATAATAATAAGAATATGCGTATATCATCTAAATTAATTGACAATGCAGTCGGGAGGTCCTGACTACCCAGTACCACTGGGAAGAAGAGATGGATTAACATTCGCGACACGAGAAGTGACATTGGCCAACCTTCCGCCGCCAACAAGCAATGCCAGCGACATCCTGGCCTCTCTTGCAACAAAAAACCTAGACGCCACCGATGTGGTTGCCCTGTCGGGAGGCCACACCATTGGCCTCAGCCACTGCGCCTCCTTTGGCAACCGCCTCTACCCCACCCAAGATCCCGTCATGGACCAGACCTTCGCCAAAAACCTAAAGGCGATCTGCCCCACAAACACGACCAATGCCACCACTGTGCTCGACATCCGAAGCCCTAATGCCTTTGACAACAAGTACTACGTCAACCTCATGAACCGCCAAGGACTCTTCACCTCAGACCAGGATTTGTATAGCTACAGCAAGACCAAGAACATTGTCGTCGACTTCGCCGTCAACCAGACGCTCTTCTTCGATAAATTCTTCGTCGCAATGACCAAGATGGGGCAGCTCAGCGTCCTAACGGGCAGCCAAGGTGAGATACGCGCCAACTGCTCGGTCAGGAACTCTGACAACAAGGCTTACTTGGCTTCTCTAGTGGATGATGAGGATGCTGAGAGGTTCGAAGAGCTTTAGATTTTGGCTGTCGTTTCTAATCTGTCCACTAGGTGTTTGTGAAAACCACTTCGTTTTTTAATAAATAAGGCCAACTTTCATTTTTGGTCTTGGTCAGTCACATTAATTGTTTGTGTAGTAAGTTATGTGATAGTTACTTTGTAGAATGTGTCTACCTTTCTTGAAATAATAATATATCAAAAGTTCATGTTTCTGAGTTGGTTTATATTTGAGAAAATTAAGTTTGTTTCGAGATATGAAAAACTTACATTATGTTAGGTATGAGCGGGAAGATGCATAACTGGATAGAAAATGATAGAGTTGCTTATATGATAAGAAGGATATGAGAGGAGGGAAAGGAACCACTGATTCTTTTTTTTTTTTTTTTCTCCCTCTTTGAAATTTGGGACCCATTAATTTTAATCTCTATAATATTAGGGAGAAATTTTAAATTCATCCAATAATGATTAAAAATTATTTTTTATTCACACATTTTTTTAAAAGAACTTTTTTAATCCTTATTTCAAAAGTAAAATAAACTTAAGTAAATATACAACATAATAGCTATAGAACTTTTTCTCTGAGTTCCTTTATACCAAATAGCCTTAAAAAAATAATAAAATAAAATCCTTCATATCTTTTTAATTTTCTATTTTTAGAAGTTTTCTCTACATTTTTTTAATTTTTTTAATTTCGTATTTTCACTAATTAATACATAAGAGAGAGCACTAATTTCATATTCATTTCTAGAAAACACGTTATTTCATTAAATGGACGGACTGTTTTTCTTTTTTCGAAAGTGAAAATTATATTCAAATTAAACAAAATATATAAACATCACTTATGACTTCATAATACATAATATAAAACCCTTAAGACTGGTTCTTTTACTAAAATCTGATGAAACACAGGAAAAGACGTGCATCAAGATCCAACAATAGAAAAGTACCTTGCTACACCAATAGTCTAGCATGTGTGTTCTTTTTAATGAAATCTCTGCAATCGATAACATCTTCAAATTGATTGAGAGTCAGTATTCTCGTAGCACAAAACATCATCACTAACTCCTATGCAACAAATCTAACATAACCAAAACACACAAGTCCCTAAATCTTAAATTTGTCGGATAAACATTAAATTAAAAAGATGGGGAAACTATCTATGTTATTAAAAACTAGTACTCTAACCAAATCCAACAAAACAAAACACAAATCGAAACAACGCCTTATTACACAACTACCATAAAACAAAACAGAAAAAGCAACAACTCGACTAGAACCATTGGTGGTAAGCAAGCTCACGTAGTTGAGGTAGCCGAGACATGAGTTGTGTAGATCTTCTATCCATGCAGCCGAACGAAGACGCTTAGTCCTGCATCATTCGTCGGCCACTTGAAGGCAAACTGGGCAACAAGTATTAATTCTTGTTTTGAGAGAAGACTCATTCAAAGAAACCCTAACAAAGAGACTTAAAAAACGTCACAAACACAATGAAATATTATTAGTGAATGTTTTTCTTGATTGAGTAAAGATTAAAAAAAAATTGAGTTACTGAAGTTTTTTGCCATATGTTATTTTTTTAATCATACTTCTTAAGGGCCTGTTTGGGAGGACATTACAGATTGTGTTGTGGAGGTTGGAGATGGCTTGAGTTCTGGAAATGTGTGTTTGGTAAAAATAAATTATTCAGAGTGAAAAAATGTCAAAATTTAAAAAGTGTTTGAAAAAAAAATTAGCAATATTGCTAAATGTTTTTCTTGATCTATAGTAAAGATTAAAAAAAAAAAATTGATCAGTTACTGAAGTCTTTTGCCATATATTATTTTTTAAAGCATATTTTTTAAGGGGTCCGTTTGGGGGATGTTCAGAGACGGTATTTTGAAGGTTGGAGATGGCTTGAGTTATTGGAATGTGTGTTTGGTGAAAATAAATTATTTGAAGTGAAAAATATCAAAATTTGAATAGTGTTCAGAAAAAATAATAATTAATATGGATCTTGTTTCATTTATTTTGAAATCCTATGTAATTAAAAAAAAAAATCTCATTTCAACTTTAAATAATAAAGTTATGGAATTATAAAATTTGAATTTTTTGAAAATATATGGAATAATAAATAGTAAAATTGGAGGAAAATATTTTTTAAAAAAACTTTTGAAAAAGTGTTTTTAAAGTGATCCAAATGGTCCTCAGAATAAAATCAAGACTATAGTATTTCAACACGACAAGAAAAAAAGAAAATCATTACTGCAAAAAATAAATCATGACATTATAAAGTTGAAGATGATTTCTAAGTTGTTAGAGAAAAAGTCGCTTTCATTGCTCAACTTGCGAATTGGAAAAATAAAAAATAAAATCGAATAAAATTATGTCTACAGTATTCCAATTCAATGCCGAAAAAATATAAATTATGAATGCATTGGAAAGAATGGGTACCATTATGTTTCTCCTCTTATTTTATTCACGGATCTTCTACGGTAGGAATTCTCAACGACACCATTTATTATTAGACTTCAAATTTTCAAAATGGGGACCCAAGTGTCTAGAATGGGAGTTTTTGGGACTCAGTAGTCCAAAATTTCAAAATAAGGACCTAAATGACAAAGGTCGAAAAGTTTAAGGGCCCCAAATGCAAAAAAATAATAAATAATAAATAAAAAAAAACATGTTAATTAATAAGAGTCATTCTTTTCATGATCAGAGAAAAATTTTCTTTTTAAGTTTTTCATACACTATGTAGAGTTCTTCTTTCCTATGTTTGGTCCCGAAAAAGCTTGTTTTATATCTTTCACTTTAGGAACTCAATTGTCCAAAATTTCAAAATTGGGACCCAAATGTTAAGAAAATTAGCGTATATTTGGTTCGTCGGTTTGAGATGAAAATTTTAATTTAGAATTGATTAATTTTTCAAAAACTTATTATAAATTTTGTTGATTTTTTTTTCTTAAAAGATAAAATCTGAGATTAAAAATTACATTTTAATTAGGGTAAATTCAAATGTCAAATGAAGAATTAGTGTTCAAAGACAAATATCCAAAATTTTAAAATGAGTACGCAAACATAAAAAGTTTTAGGGACTCGAAATGCAAAAAAGCTATTAATTGATCAGGAAATAAGTGTGTTTGGTCAGAAAATTTTATCTTCTTACTTTTTCAGACGCATTTTTTCTTTCCTAGGTTGGATGAATCTAAACCAATAGATATGATTTAACGAGGACGAACTGACACCCCCAGACAAAAAAAAAAAAAAAAAAGGATGAGGTTTGTCGGTTGCTAGGAGTACTTTAATAAAAATATAACCAGTCAAATTTGTCATGCCCATGCTCCAAAGTGAAACCAAATTATATCATCATGACCAAAACAACCCTGAATGAGGGATGTGCTTACCACGTGCATCTTCTTGAACAAAATATTAAAAAAAAAAAAAAGTGCTGTGAAATATCCAAAATAGTATTTTCAGAATATTTTTATTAAGCACTAATAAAAAATAATTTTACACAAAAACTTCATTATAAAATATATAATTTAAATCCTCTCTTTTTAAATTCCAAAAAATAAAAAAAGAGGTTGAAATATAAATATTTCTACAACAAAACCTCTTATTGATATGAGATAGAAATTTTTTTTGCCGTATGAGATCCGTTCATATTATAAAATCAACTTTAATAAAGAGAGTGAGAGCAGGTTTGGACCACATATCATGACTTTTATAAGGCCTATAAAATGAAGACCCTTGTGTTACTTAATTAATACAGGTCTGTCACCATTCTCAAACCCAAAAACCAGAACCAGAACCAGAACCAAAACCATGGCTACTAAAAACTCGTATATTCCGTTCAGCTCCATTGTTGTGGTGGTGGTGGTGGTAATGATATCTTGTGTTAATGTTTCCCGATTATGTTCTGCACAAGATGTCCCAATTGTGAAAGGACTGTCGTGGAGTTTCTACGACAAGAGCTGCCCTCAGGCTGAGTCCATCATAAGGAAGCAGCTCAAGAAGGTCTTCAAGGACGACATTGGCCAAGCCGCCGGCTTGCTTCGCCTTCATTTTCACGACTGCTTTGTTCAGGCATGTTTGATATTCAATATTATTATGCTTTTTTTTTTAATATATATAATTTAATTATATTTTATTTAAAATTTATTTTTATGTAGTTTTTGCTTTTCAACGATAGCGATCAATATATAACGAATAAAGTTTTCATCCTTCACGCTTGGGATGGTCTCTGTGTATATACAAGCTGATCAAGTACTTGATGAAAGATTAATTAATTTATTTCTTCTTTTATTATTGTTGTTGTTTATTATTATTACTTCCCTTTTGAAGGGGTGACGAAAGAGAAATTTTGGACTCTATTTATGCTAATATTATGCAGTAAACCCTGTGTTAAGTGGAAGAATCTTGGGTCCATCGGGAAAGTTTTATATTCTTCTTCTTTAAAAAAAATTAAAAAAAAAAAAAGATTGAGATAATCTTCTTCTAATCTTTTTTTATTTTTTATTTTTTTATTTGTCGGTTGTTGAAATTTTTCAATGCAAGTTTTAATGAGAGCAACTGCTGATATGACACGGAGAATTGAAAGGCGTATGTGCAAGATTCATTATTATATATACACACGAACAATACTAAAGTATAGAAGTAGTATTAAACGTCACATTAAGTGATCGAATTTCACCATGTTGCGAAACATCAGTCAATATTGCTATCACTGATATGCTTGAACATTGCTATATATTTATCTATATAAGTTTTTTTTTTTTTTTGATGCGTTAATTTCTGACAGTTACACTTTTTTTTTTTTTTGCAAACTTTATTTCAAAGAAAATTGGGACCCCATATATATAGAAATTGTCAACTTAAAAAAATAATGGATTTTGAGTAGAAACTGTTATATATATATATATATATATATATAGCATTTAATTCATCATGTATGTGTGCAGGGATGTGACGGATCGGTGCTGTTAGACGGATCGGCAAGTGGGCCAAGTGAGCAAGACGCACCTCCAAACCTGAGCTTAAGGGCAAGGGCTTTCGAAATCATTAACGATCTACGGTCCAGAATTCACAAGAAGTGTGGTCGAGTCGTCTCTTGTTCTGATATCGCCGCTCTTGCTGCTCGTGATTCTGTTTTCTTGGTATACCATGCTTCTCCTCCCTCCTCTTTTTATTTTTTTATTTTATTTTAAATACTAATTTGTGTCTATGGAATAAACAAATAATATAAAACAAAAAGTAAAAATATATATATATTTAAATTACCACATGACGGGTGGCTATGTCACCAGACGGATTGAGAGATTAGGACAAAAGACACTGTTTTAATGCCTTTCATTCTTTTAGAATAGGTAACAGATTCACAAATATTTTAGGTGTATATGTACTGATACATCGTGTTCTTGAATATAAATCAAATTAAAATAAACAAGTACATAAAATTGATTAAATCTGTTGAAAATCAAACTTCAAAACAATATTGTACTATTAAAAATGGGACAAGAATATGTTTTTGTGCCTTACCAAATTCTCTATAGAACAATAAAAAATATCTTTCTTTTATTTTTGAAAAAATTAAAATCAGTATCATTTTGACGAACTAAGGTTTTTAGATGCTTAATTCCCGAATATTGAGATGGCATGGGAACATTATAACCATGCAAATTGAGTTTGTATATTCTACTAAGAATCCAAATTTGCCAAAGAAATAGAATTAATTAGTTAAAGGACCTTCAAATAAAACGACAAAAAACAAATTTTTTTTTAAAAAAAGCACAATTTCTAGCTTTCCTTCCCGTAGTCACTTTCAACCAAATGATTCATTAAGAAAACTAAATTTTATAACATAGTTTTTTATTTTT